>RJWT010051424.1:0-10704 GCA_004365215.1 Cuniculus paca
AAAAGAAAGTTCTGTACTATTATCTGCGTCTTCTTTGGAAGAGTCTTTTTTGTCTATGTTTTGTACTCTCAGCAACTACTTTTACGATTATGATACACAGTACATTAACTGTGCTTATTCTCTTATTATTTTGGAATGAAATGTTTATGATTTTTCATAAAGAGTCAAGAACTGTGCTAACTCTATTTTAAGTCAATTATCTGCTTCTGTGTGACTTCATGGACATTTTGGAGTTAATTACATGGATGAAAATGATTATAGTTCAGCAAGTTTCTAAAATTTAGTCTGAATCTCCATGCACCTACAATCACTCTGAATAACACAAAGCTGCAACAGAAGTCACCTGTAGCTGAGAACCTGCCACCTCAAGCCAGCTGCTTCCAGGAAGGGCAAGTGAAAAGAGGTTTCTAAAGAACAAACTTCATTTTGCCTTGAACATTCCGAGCATATAGTGAATCATTAAAAATGTATTACCAGACATAGTAGGCAAAAAAACACAGCAAATTCCTACTGCATTACTTCAACATCCCCATGATATACATAATAGAATGGACATTACAACAACCAAAGGTTTATAGTTTTCTCATTATCTCAGGTTAGATTTTAAACAGTAGCTTGTGACATTTATCCTTTACAGAGAGTCTTCCTCCTGGTCAAATATTACCCTACTTCAGTATGGCCAGGACCGGTTTTGGGCTGGCCAGATTTTTCTCAAAAGGTTATTCCTTCTTGCCAAATCTACCTGGTAAAGGCAAATACGTGAGCTGAAGTACAAAAGGTCTTCATGTGGAAAAATCTCATTTGCCAACTCCAGCTTAGCATTTCTCAGTAACAAAGACAAAGTACCTGAGGAAAAGGTAAGCAACTTACTAAATACAACTATCCTGTTCTACTTGGATTCCTTAACAACTAAGTCAAATTGTTGCAATCATTTTTAGCTCAAAAAATGTCTAGAGTCTTCACTTCAGCAGCACATATATTAAAAATGTTTAAAGACAGTGTCATATCTTTTGGAAAAGTATAGTGTTGAAAATGATGATTCCACATGTTCATAAGGTATTATTTTCTTCGTAAAGATTTTATTTCAAGACCATATCTTTGAATTAGAATATAATATTGATCTTTAGAGAAAAGACACAGTGCTGCAATAAACAGAACACAAACTCATGCATTTTCCCAATAGTGATGCTTAATAATGCACTTTCAACTTACATCTTGCTTAATTTTTCGAAAGGGAAGACTTAAAAATGCCAAAGAACCGTTTCCACAGTATAAGTATAAATCAAGCAGTGTATCAAACAAGGGCTTTTAAAATGTATTTTTATTAGTGTCTATTCGTTTTACAATGTGTTAGGTTTCAATGTGGTATTTTCATTCACATATATTAATATATTGTGATCATGTCAATTCCCCCACTAACCCCCTGAAGCTCTCGCTTATCTAATAATAGTCTTCCTCTACTTTCATGCTTTTTTTTTAAGATTTCACATATTAAGGAAAATATGCAATATTTGTTTTCATGAGTATGGCTTATTTTGCTTAACATGATGACCTCCAGATCCATCCATTCAGAATGCGTTTTTTAAAAACTTTTTCTGCAGGGGTTCTACAAATCCTTAAAAAAAATCCTTCCTGACTTCCGCGGATCACTGCCAGGTGCAAAAACAACGTCACACACTCTGTATCATGGGAAACACCTGTCTGAAAAGCAAGGTTGAACTTTGCTTTAGGCAAAGCAAACACAATTATTGTGTAGTCTTCCCAGGCCAATCCTACCTGGTTAATATTTCTGTACTTGCAATTTGATTTTCACAGAAGTCTGAGATCAAAGGGACATTAAGAACAAGGAAATAGAAGCTATGATAAGTTGGGTGATTTGACAAAAGTTATACGACTTGTTAGGTAGCACAGTCTAACAAGGACCTTTGTTTCCTCACAGGTCAGACTGATGTTCCCACAGTACGACACTGGATCATTATCTGTAGCCTTTTGCAATACAAATTCTCTCTGTTGCCAAATTACAAGCTTCTGGAAAGTAGTAGGTGTATCATTTATTTCTTTTGAAATCCCTAATGATGTTTCTACCTCTGGAACCTTTTAAAAATAAAAATAAATACCAAAATAAAGTTCTAAAGGAGTAAATGGGTGCAGCAGCTGATCTTGCTACAATTGCAAAAACTCACTCTTCAGTATTCAAAAGTTCTAATATCTGTTTGTATCCGTTTATTTGTATTTCCAGAAAAAATATGACAGAGTATTTTCTTTTCTTTCTCTTTGGATAAGTATGGCTTCTCTGTCTAGCACTTTAAAAGTACACACTTGATAAGCCAGCTGTGGTTGTGCACACTTATAATCATCTGTGATTCTTAGATGAATAACGTCTGAAAACCACACCAATGTGATTAATAAGCAACTAAAAAAGCCTATAAAGAATAGCTTCTTGAACGGATGCATTCCGCGATGAAAGAGTGCCATCTAATGTTCAATGAGGATTTCAACATAGGCTTCCTGGCATTTTTTTTTTTTTTTTTTTTTTTTTTTTGCTGCACCAGGGATCAAACTTACAACTTCGCACTTGTCAGGCAGGCGCTTAGGCTGCTGAGCTAAATCCCCGGCCCTTCCTGGCCATTTTATAAACACCCATCATCAAGTTTATGTCTGTACTTATATATTACTCCATAATAATTTTTGCAAAGGCCCTAATGGAGTAGTACAATATGAATTACGACTTTCTGGGGAAAAAACTGTGTCACTTATATTTCCTAAAAAAATGAGGGCTTTCAAGAAGAAAGTTAAAACTCTACTCTGATTAGCTACATTCAAAGCAGAACAGAGTTACTCCTAAAAACTTTTTTAAAAATTGTAAAAAATCTTGGCCCAAATTTCGGTGGCCTAGAAAGAGCATAAGCTTCTGTGCTAACGCAGCTCAAATTCAGGCCTTACCATTGTCTAGCAGTATAATGTTAAATGTTTTTTAAAACTGAAACTGTTTGCTGTATATCTGAGTAACATGATATACAAGCATTTAATGGGTAATAACATGAATAACAGGATATAACAAGCATTTAATGGGTAACAGATATTAATTATTAAGAAAAAAGATTTCCCACACTGATTAATAAGTTAATGTTTCATTTTTTTAATATATTTCCTCAACTCACTAGAATTTTAAATGTTTTAATGGAAAGGCAGTATGTGCCAAGTCAACAACTTCATTTCTCTACATTCCCTTGCAAGAAAAAAAAAAAAAAAGACCTAGGGTTGAGGATGTAGCTGGTGCATAGGAAGACCTGAATTCAATCCCCACCAGCACACACAAAAAAAGACCTAATCTGAATTCCTTTTTGCCCATTCCCCTAGTAAGCCCCAAATAATTTTAAAGTTTTGTGTTTTAGCCATTCCCCTAGTGAGCCCCAAATAATTTTAAAGTTCTCTGTTTTAACCACTGATAAAATTATCAAGTCCAAATATCCACTCTCATAGAAGGCAAGTACTATTTGGAGAATTCTCTTCACCTGCTTTCTAACACTTAATAAATCACATAAAAGTGTTTTAAACTACTAAAAACAGTGACTTTTAAATGTTATTAAACTATTTCAATAATATTTTCCTTGTGACATAGAGAAAGACTTGATCTGGGGAATGTGTTATATAGATGAAAAAGAAACTTTTTTTATCCTTGGGTTAATTCATCAAGCTCCTTAACTAAAAATGCTCCAAAAATTGTCTTTTCATTTAAATCTCTTTGAAGGTTACAGATATTCTTGTTAGTATTCATAAGAATTTAGATACTAACATATAGGAACATTAATTAAAAGACTAGGAACAGTCTTTTAGACAAAATATGACTAATGGTCTCCATGAGCCAGCCTAGGAAAACAAAGAAAAATACAAAACAAATCCTGCTCTCAAGGTGCTCACTATCCTTTCTGTAATACTGGGTCCTCCTTCTGAGACCTGGAGGTAGGAAATGAATACATCTCAGTGCTCACAGGAGACCAGACCTGTGGAAAGGGCAGAGGGATCCTGAAGAGGACAGGAAACTTAGGCAGGGGCAGTCACAGTCATAGCTTTGGATGTTTCTCTTTTTTTCCTAGAATGTGGATGCCTGTCTCTGTTCCTCTCTGTCCTGAATTTCTTCCTCCCTCTCTCTCTTCACTTTGGATATCTTTTTTTCCTAGTTGCCTACCTCCAAAGGACACTGTGGATTACTTAGGACTCTTAAATTTATCTTTTAAAAATGGAAAACATTATATAAATGTCAAACACTATCATTAAAAGAAATTGCAGCTTTATAATACTTATGTGAGGCACTAAAGTTAAAAAAAAATGAAGGTAGAAAGGGTAAGGGAACAGAAATCAGCTGGAGGTGCTACTTTAGAAGTCCTCTCTGATGAGGTGTCATTTGAGCATAGGTCTGAAGGAAGTGAAGGAGCATTTCTGGCAAAGGGAACAGCAAGCGTGGCTGAAGTGCATGTAAATCTGAAAACAAAATTTAAACTTGCAAAATGTGTATTTCAGAATACTAAACCAAAGAAAACTCCTTAATGGTTAAATTAGCCAAGTGTAGTGATGTGTGCTTGTAGTCCCAGGTACTGGGGAGACTGAGGCAGAAAGATCACTTGAGCCAGGAGTTTGGGGCCAATGAAGGCAACATAGTGAGACCCCACTCAAAAAAAAAAAAAAAAGAAAGAAAGAAAACAAAAAAACTAGTAATAAAAACACAAGTTCTTCCTAGTAGACATAAAGTCTGTATGTTCGTGTCCTCTCAAAACTCACCCGAAGGGACATCTGTCTGGGTCAATGAGCAAGTTTTTAAAGGAAAAGAGAAAAAGACTCTGTTAAAAGCACTCTATTGTAGAGTACTAGGCAGAACCCTGAAGGAAGAACCGCAGAGGTATGGTTTCCTACTGCATCCAAATGCCTTCTGGTAAATTTAGGGAATCGATATTGACATTAATATGCATAAGTTTAATTTTAGGTTTATACATATTCATACATTAAAGAAAACCTGGAGTTCAGTGATTGAAAAATAGCACAGAAAAAGCTGTAAAGTCAACCAACCTTGCTGTTTTAAATTAATATTCCCTCACGGTAATTAGTCTTTCTTCTCTGTACCCTTATTCCATAGATCTCTCTCATTCTATAAATGAAGAAATTTTACAAATTCTATAAATTTTACAAAATGTACAAGTGAGGAAATTGAATTTATTATCTAAGTTACATCTTACAATGTTACAATAAATCATGTATCTCGCTTCCTCCCCTTTCTTCCTTCAACTCTGTGAGCTTTATAAAGAGTTTCACACATTTGCATGTCAGTGTATGGCATGTTGGAAGAAGCCAATAGCAAAGCAGAAACATGAGTTCAAAAGCCTCTGTCCTAAATCAAATGCTTCGTATTTCTAATTTAATTCTGTTTCACTGATGAACACTTTGACCTCTATGTGAAGGGTACTGAAAGACGAAAAAAGTCTTACAGCCATTACTAGCTCGAAACGTAGAAATGCTAGAAAAAGAGTGTTTCTATTATTATAGAAGCCATTCTCCCCAGGATATAAAACTTAGCTTTTATGGGAGGGAAGTATTGGAGATTGAAGCCAGAGCCTTCCTACTGAGTTATATCCCCAGTTGTATTTTTTTGGTTGTGGTTGTGGTTGTGGTTGTGGTGCTGGTGCTGGTTCTGGTTCTGGTTTTTTGAGACAGGATCTTTCTAAGTGGCTAAACTGCCCAGGCCAGGCTCAAACTTAGAATCCTGCTACCTCTGCCTCCCAGAGTCCTAGGGTTTTAGGCATGAGCCACCACACCTACTTTACTTTTTTTTTAATTACTAGAAATATTCAGTTATTTAAAATATATAAATATTCACATTTTAGAAATGTGGGTATGTACAGTAAAATTCAACAAGTTACTTAAAAACAAGATGGGTGATATAAATAATAGAACTGTACTTGCCACTAGCTGGAGGAATTCTCAGTTTCTCCAAAGTCATATTTTTGAACCTAAATAGCAAGAAATAGATTGACTCTGAATATTCTCATTTCACTTTCAAGATCAAATTATTAAATAACAAAATCTCAAGACTACTGACAATAAAAGTAAGTGTTCCCAAATAATCTATTTAAATTTAAATCTATTTAAACTGAGTAGAAATGCACGGATCTCGGACATAATGACTGCTAAAGACAATTGTAGAAATTGAACTCAAGACCTATTCCTGCCATTTTCTATCCTCCTCTCCTTTTTCTCTGGCTTTTTATTGCTTCCATTAGTAAAATAAATCTATAGGAGAAACTGAGGAAAATGAATTTAATATATAAAAGTAAATTTTTTCAACAGTCACAAATTGAATAATAACACAACTAATCTCAAACATTTATTTCTGGAGCTTGTTTTAGATTTTAATCTCCTTCCATTTGCCCCAACTATTTTGCAGCAATGGGGTTAATGTGAACATATTTCATGTGTATAGTACATTGCAGTTTATAAATTACTTTCATATACATCACCTTATTTGATCATCACAAAAATGCCTTAAGGTAATTTAAGCAAAAAATATTCTTCCCATTTGATGGATGAGAAAACAATTACCCAGAAAGATTATATAACACATAGTTCCTAAGTGCTAATGCCAAGACTGAAATAAAGATTGAAAATTTTAGATTTATGTAAGTTCCTTTCTGTTACAAAAGCCTGCTTCTTCAAAATAGGGAGACAAAAGAAGATAGAATAATTTGTCTATGAATAATAAAGAAAGGACAGTTCTAGCTTCTTCATTATAAACAGACAATAAGTTTTAAATGTTAATGATTTGCAAGATGTGAAATCACAGAGAAATGGTATAAGCGCTAATAGTGCCATTTACCTACAGAGCATTCAATGATTTATAATCCTCAGTTTTCTCAGAAAAGCAAGTGACATTTTTATTGCAAGTTCAAATGTATTGTTAGATATATGTATGTAATCTTAGAGTTTAGGAGAAACGGGTACCCTAGCATACTGCTAGCAGAGTATAAATTGGTAAAACTTTTCTGGTGGTAATTTGGCAGTGCATATCAAAACCTTAAAACTCCACATGGCATCTCACCTAATTATTATCTTTGTAATTTATTGTAAGGAAATAATTATAGATGTGTTTTAAAATGTGTGATTTATGGTGTTGACAACTTAATGAATGGGTCGGTTAAATCAGAGTATTTGAAAAATTAGACACAATTCTTAAAATTTACCTGGAAAAATGTAGAGACGTAGTAAGTGGAGAAAAAAAGCAGGTCTGAAAATACTCTCTACACAGTAGGCTCACACTAAAATAAATAAATACTTACATGACTGAAATATTTTACCAAAATATTAATAGTGATTTTATACAGGTGGTTTAGTATATATGAATTTAATTTGTTTTACTTCTATATGTTCAAACATGCAAAAGTGACTAAGTAATTTTATTAGTCACCTTTTTGTCATTGGGGCAAAATAATTTACATCAACTCCTTAAAGGATGAAAAGTTTACTTTTGCTCAGTTTCAGTCTATGGTTGACTGCTTCCAAGGCAGAAATAGCACAGTGGAAGGGCATGGCAGGTGAAAGCTACTCAACTCCTGGCAGCTAGTAAGCAGAGACAGAGAAATGAGGAGCCAGGAAAAGAATACACCATTCTAGGTCATGTCCCCAGTGACCTACTTCATCTGACCAGGCCCCGCGCCTCCTAACAGCAATCCACTGATGAGTATAACATCTTTCTCTGAACACCTGAAACTTGGGGGTGGCATTTTAAACTATATTTCACCTCTGGCCTCCACATGGCTCATGTCCATCTCATTATGTAAAATGTGTTTAGTCCATTTCTGAGAGTCACCAAAATCTTAACAGTTCTAGCACTGCTAAAAATTGCAAGTTCAAAGACTCTTCTGTGACTCAAAGCAAACTCTTAGCTGTGAGCTCCTATAAAACTCAAAAAGCTAAATACTTTCAACATATGATAGCACAGGGTAAACATTCTCATTCCAAAAGGGAATATTGGGGGAATATAAAAGAATTGAATCAAAGCAAAATGAAACCCCAGCCAGGCAAATACTAAATCTTGTGGCTCCATGTTCAGCATCTAGGACAAGTTGTAGTGAGACGTGACCTCCAAAGGGATTGAGCAGCCCCACCACTACAGAGTTGACAGTTGTAGTCCATTCTCTTTGACTGGCTCTGGCTCCACTTGCTGCCTGTGGTTTTTATCCCCCAGATGTTCTGTGTTCCTGACATCTCAAACTTTCTGGGATCTTCACTGCAGTTTAGGCTTCACTCTCACAGCTTCAGGGATTGTCCTCTCAGGGGCACACTGCCTAAACTCTTAGGCCAGCCTATGAAATCAGAGTGAAAGCTTCCCTGACCCCACAAGTCTTACATTCTGCATGCCTATAAAACCAGCACCACATAGATGACACCAAGGTCTGTTGCCTGCTTGAGCAGTAGCTGGGCCCCTATGGAACATGACTGCAGTGACTTCTAGATGCCTAATTTAGGGACACACTTCCCTCAGCAGCAGAGTGAGAAGGGTATCCTTGGACTCTCTTTTTAAAATAAAACATTATAAAGCAGTTTATCCTTAATGAGTATGGAGGCATATGCCTGTAATCTTATTACTTTGTGAGGCTGAGGCAGAAGGATCACAAATTCAAGATGACTGTGGCAATTTCACAAGAATTTGTCTCAAAATTAAAAAACAAAAAGAGCACTGGGGAGGCTGAGGCAGGAGGATTGCTGTGAGTTTGAGACCAGCCTGGGCTACAAAATGAGTTGAAGACCAGCCTGAACTGCATAGCAAGACCCTGTCTCAAAAAGAAAAGGAAAAGGAAAAGGAAAAGGAAAAGGAAAAGGAAAAGGAAAAAGAAAAGGAAAAGGAAAGGAAAGGAAAGGAAAAGAAAAGAAAAGAAAAGAAAAGAAAAGAAAAGAAAAGAAAAGAAAAGAAAAGAGGAAAGGAAAGGAAAGGAAAGGAAAGGAAAGGAAAGGAAAGGAAAGGAAAGGAAAGGAAAGGAAGGGAAAGGAAAGGAAAACTGGGGATGCAGCTTAGTGGTAGAAGGCTCCTGGGTCCTAGTACCACAAAAAGAAAAGAAAAAAAAAGGTAGTTTATCCTTTTACACCCTTTACTTTAAAATCGTTGTGGTCTGGCCGACTTCCGAAATGCTCTAGTTGTCTTTCCTTTTGTCTTGATGCAAAGTACTTGGCTTTTTTTTAATGGTGATAATCTTCTTAACAACCATGCTCTCCAGGGTTCCAACTTTTAAAAAATTTATTTTTGTCTAAGCTATAAAACTTTTACATACTTTGGCATTAGTTCACCAACTTTAAACTTAGTTTCCTGCAAAGTCTTCATACACAGCTAAGACATATGCAGACAAGTTCTTTGTCAGACTGTAATACTCATGGTCTCTAGCTCCATTTCTAATACAGTCCTCGTTTCTATTGGAAACTCATGAGCCTTGCCATTACTGTCTGCATTCCTATCAGCATTCTGGTCTTCTGAGCTCTTACTAGACTCCCATCAATCTACTTATAATATTACAAGCGTCTCTAGCTAACCTCTCCAAACCCTTTTTGAACTCCTCCTACAAACTTGTTTTAGAAGCTTTTGAACCACAGAGTCAGGAACAGTCACAGTGACAACTCCACCTCAAGTACCAATTTTCTGTGTTAGTCATCATCCTCTCACTAGGACAAAATACCAGATACTGTGACATAAAGGAGGAAAAGTGTGGAGGACCACCTGGATGACTCTCCTTGAATAAAGAGCAGTTATCCATTTTAGCTAAAGCTGGCCCTATCTCCATGTACTGATATATACAGAACTGGCTAGGCTATTTATTTACCCCTTCAATTGGCTTCAATCAATGTCAGTATGCCTAGCTGAAGAGTCGACGTGTAATCTTTGAAGCTAGGTGACAGTTGATGAACATGGTTGAACCAGGCCTAGGAAGAGGCCTGTCAACTGGGATAAGCCTCCAGATAAGAGGCTATGACTTCCCAGGGCAGAAAAATTTACATATGAGAACTGAAGCACCAGCCCCAGGCCCCAAAACATTAGGTGCTACCTCAATTGTGTTATGCAGATTAGTCTTTCTTGTATCTTTCTCTCTGTATATTGCAGAGATGCTCTCAGGCCTACTACCTAGCCCAGCTCATAGCACTCACATACTTCCCACCATTCTCACAGTCACTCCTCCTCAAGTCACTTCCTTCTTCATGAATTAATAAAATCCAGGTTGGGCCCTGGGTGGAGGCCTTTGTTCTGGTGAATCACAGTCTTGACAGGACTTAGGGCCCCCTTGGCTTCCTATAACCATAAATATGTCTTACTGTCTTTATTCTCACCGTGGCTTGCACTGGAAGTGGTAGATTGGAACTAACTTATTGGAATTCCAATAACTTTTCCATGAGATTATAAATATAAACTTCCTGGACAGAGACGAGGTCTGGGAAAGGTCCTCTATAGAAAGGTTTATTTCACTCATGGCTTCAGACAGTTCAGTCCACGATGAACTAGCTCTGAGACAGATGTGGCATAGAGGAAGGTCATAGTATAAGAATACTGCTCTTGGCAGCCAGGAAGCAGGGAGAGAAAGAAGGACCCTGTGACTCAACTCTTCTGACCAAGCCCCACCTTCTAATAGCACATTTGGCTATTCACTCATCAATGGATTCATCTGATGAATATAG
>RJWT010051425.1:0-10704 GCA_004365215.1 Cuniculus paca
AAATGCTCTTATGAAAGCTGTTGTAAAGTTCCCCTAATAAATATTTGTCACCTGCACCTGAAGGTGTAAGAGAACCTCTGTACTCCCAGAGCAAAGGAAGGCCACACTTGCACAAGGACAGACTCTCAGCAGACTTCGTAAATGGGAACTTGTTAGTACTGCTGTGCTGCACCTGCAGCTGAATGCGCTAGGGGTGGTTTTAGCCCGTGTTCCTGGTAGGACCATGCCAACATTTACAGCCATTGTCCTTTCTAATTGATTCCAGCACCCAGTTGGTGGCTCAAGCCTGTGTCTGAGCAGGTATTAATGACTGTGACAGTCACGCCAACTATGAATACACTGACAGTTCTGTGTTGTGAGTTGCAGCACCCTGCCCCAGGTCTATATCCACCTGCAACTCCATTAGTGTCTCTGCACTGCAGTAGATGGTGCTTAAACAGCAACTTCTGAATGAGCACCATGGATTCCCTCACATTCATAAGATAAGCAATAATAGACACCTTTATTACTTCTCTTTTTGCCTGGTGGGCAGTTGGTTCCTACCACAGCATTCTTTGTTCAGGTGGGATGCTCTATTCCATGGCGTCCTCTATCAGGACTGGTTATCCAGGGTTTCCTTGGGTAGCTTCCAGCTGGAGGGAACTGTAGAGCTGACCCTCAGAGAAGAGGGGCCACTGGCCTGGCATCCACCTGATTGAGTCTCTGGCTTCTGGCGGAAATGGCCCCAGGGAGTGTCCTTTCTGGCTTCAGCGTTGCAATAGCCCCTACCCGTGAGCAGCCGCATTCTGAAGCAGTGTGGTGCTCCTGGCTCACAGTTTCCTACAACATCCCTCCAGCCTGTCACTGAATGGCTCCTTTCTGCCTTCTTGCTTTGTTATATGCCCTGACAATTGTTTCCTCAATCTCAGATTTTGTTGCCACTTTGAAATGTCTTGCTAGACGAGCTTCAGAATCCGCCAAACTATTTCCACTTCCTTCCAACAATTCCCACCCTCCTCCAACATCACTGTCATTAGAATGGCAAGAGTTTAATAATCCCAAGGTATGCCGTCATTTTTGTCACGACTATCATTGCCTGGATTAGGAGTTTATCAGCAGAACCTGAGAGTCAGGGCTATGACCATCTGCCTCCAACACACAAAAAACTTGAAAGACAGCCTGTCTCCCAGATCTTACCATTTCTGCAAATGAAAGAATTCAAAAATTTGGTTTACATTTGAAGCTGGCCCAAAATTTCTCCTGCAGGGCTTTCTTTCCATCTTATTTTTGCTCTCCCTTGGGCCCATAAGAAGCTGTACAAACCAAATTACAAGGCTATGTCTCTTTGTTCGCTTTTAAAGACTTTTTCTCTGAAACCTTTCTGGGCGGGTTGTAAATGAGATGACCCTGTGGAGTGATTAAGCGGTTAGTCAAGTTAAAAGCTGTACAGGACTCCTTGCTTAAATTAACTACTTTATTTTCTCTGAGCACATAGCACACAGAGATCTGAGGCTCAACTTGCTGGTTTCGGGTGCATTTTCTGTCCATTTCTCCTCCATCCCACGGGCTCCTGCACCTCCGGAGGGGACCCAGCCCGCTGCGAGGCTAAGGGCTAACCTCAAACCATACTTCACCTTCCTCTAATTTAAAAAAGAATTTCCTTAATGCTTGGAGGCTACTCCATGTTTATCATTTTACAATTTCAAACATTGGAAAAAAAAGTAGAAAAATAAGAATCTTCTGCTTTTTATCTACTCCGAATATTTGTGACATTTTGTTAGACATTCTTGCACACGTCTCTGCATATTGTGTGTGTTTTTATTGCCATGTGGCTGAGTACCATGAACTTAGCAGCCTAAGTCAACACAAACCTGTTATCGAGCTGTTTTTGTGGGTCAGGAATCCAGGCACAGGTTGGCTGGTCCTTCGCTCAGATTCTCAAATGGTGCAAAGGGGTGGTTGGCACTGCCGTACCATCTGATGCTTCAGGTTTCAGGAGGAAGTGAGTTCTTGGCAGCATGAAAGCCCCCATCTTCCTCCACCTGGGTGGGGAGTTAAGTATCTCTGCTCCTTCATCCCTTGATTTGCTGTCTTTTATTTTAGAACCAGATTAGTGGGATCATCTGATTAGGCAAAGCTCACCTGATTATCTTTTTAGTTAACTCAAAGTCAACGAATTGGTAACCTTAATTAGAAAATTCTCCACATGGCTTGTAAAATAACATAATCACAAGAGTTATCTGATGTCCTATTCATGGATTTTGCTCGCACTTAAAGGGGTGGAATTTTACAAGACCCAGTGTAACAGGGTTTACTGAAAATTCTGCCTGCCATACATACACAGTACCGCACACACTGCACACTGTGCTCTGTAGTGTTATTTTCTAAATGAATGTGCCCTGGATATCTTTCCTACCTAATAAATACAAATAACATGTTTATGGCTGAATAGTATTCTATTTTGTGTTTCAAAATACTTAATCACACATTGGACAGTTAAGTTGTTCCCAATATTCCCTTCCTATAAATTATCTTTAAATGACCATTCTTAACCTCTTGTCTTTGGTTTGTGTGATAATTTTCTGTGTGCAAATGTGAAGCAAATTGGCTTACTGAAATAAAAGACAAATTAAAAGTAATGCAATGATATCCCATATAGAAGCCCCCAGGAGTTCATGTACTGTTTTTCTAGCGAAGCACTTGCTTCTAGTGAAAAGTTCTCCGGGCCCTTTGTACAAATACTACTGATTTATTAGCATACTTGAAAATATTCCTAAAAATTACTAACTTCCACTGATGAAACATACAGAAATATCATTAAGCAGAGATGTGATCTTAACTTGTCAACTTTGTAATTTTCTGCCCTTCCCCAATTTTTCATACTGATTAAACAACACTCAGTGAAATGATATTCTTATTTTAATTCCTGCACTCTTTCACAGAGAGGCAACAAGAAAGCTAGATCACTTTAGAGGTTTATAACTTCTTAATATCAGAGAAGCATTGAACATTTTGATACCCTAGTAGGAACTCAAGTACTAAATGAAGTTACTGAGAAAATATTAAGCTCTGACTCTTAAAAAACAAGAAAATGAACCAATATTTAATAATACTTGCCTTGTTAGGAGAAGTCTTCTAGCTCTTCCAATATAGTAGTTCCCCTTATGTATAGTCTCACTTCCTGTGCTTTCAGTTACCAATATATGAAAATGTGAAATAGAAAATTCTATAAATGAAGTCATAATTTTTTAAGGTGCATATTCCTTTGATAGCAGGACAAAACCTCACACTATTCTGTTCCATCTTACCTGGAATTGAATTATCCTTTTATCCAGCATATCCACTCTGCCCTATTGTCACTTAGTAACTGACTTGGTTAAAACAATGACTATTGTGGTAGTATCACAATGCTTGTGTCCAAGTAACCTGGGTTGGGGAAGGAGAATGACCACATTCACACAAATTCTATTACAGTGTATTATTATAATTGTTCTATTTTCATACTCAATATTGTTCAACTTCTACTGTGCCCAATTATAAATTAAACCTTATCATAGGTAAGTATGTATAGTAATAAACATAGTAACTAGAGGGCTTACCACTATCTGTAGTTTCATGCAAACACTGTGGCCTTGAAGTGTGTCCCCTGTGGGACCAGGGGGGTTCCTGTACTTAGCACCTCCTCAGGGCAGGGTTAGTTCCAGTGCCAAAAATATGGAAATGAGTAAGACAAAGCCTCAAAGGTAGGTTCATGCCCTCTACCAATGCATGAAAAAATTGCAAGATTAAAACAGAAAGACACGGGGCTAGGGATTTAGCTCAGTGGCTCAAGCACTTGCCTGGTAAGTGAGAGGTAGTGAGTTCGATCCCTGGTACCAAAAAAATAAAAATAAAAGTAAATAAAACAGAAAGATTGTTAAGGCTTTAGGTAAAGAAGTTTCAGAAAAACAAGTAGCATTTCAGAAACTAGTATATATTTCCTAACCTGGAGAGTTAGTAAAAAGACTAAGAAATATCTGCACAAGAAGAAGATTAAGTATTTCAGATTTAATACACAGCATGATGACTACCATTAATAATAATGTATTATATATTTCAAAATTGCTATGACAGTAAACTTCAAATGTATGCACCACAAAAAATGACAAGTGAGGTAATAATTGGCTTGTTGTCATCCTTCCACAGTGGGTACCTATATCAAAATAGGTCATTGTATTCCAAAACTTTGTACATATTACATTTTTATTATTTATTATTTTTATTATTAGTTGCCAATTTAAAAAAAAATTTTGGTACTGGGAATCGAACTCAGGACCTTGCACTTTCCAGGCAGGTGCTTATCCTGCTGAGCTTCATCCCCAGCCCTAATTTAAAATTTTTTAAATGAAATGTTTCCTAAGACAAAGGAAAATCATACTGTATGACAGTGCAGATCCTCTAAAACATGTGTGAATTGTATCAAAAATGCTAAATATTTGATATTGGCCAAAGATACTCTTCCCTTTCCACCAACTATCTCTGTAAACCATATAAATGTTTTAAAACAAACAAAACCAAAACAAAATAGTTTAAATATCCTTAACAATAGCTCCTTCCACGGGGAACGTTGGACACAACAGACAAGTCTGTATACACAACATTACATTCACTGAAAATTAAGTCCTCATGGTATTTCCCTGGCCATCCTGGGAGCCATTGTCTCCCACCCACTGAGAGACTCAGCCACACTGGGACTGCCTGCAAGTGCTCGACTTTCCTGTCCTCAACACACAGGTATCACCTCAGTCAGGTGTGCAACTGTGAGAGAGATCCTGCTTAACTAATTAAGTCTCAAAGAGTAAAGAAATTTCCCTCAGCTCCTGGTCATTTGAAAAGAAATATTACCTTCAAAGAAAAGTCCTTACTGATATCTGAAGTGCAAAGCATATTTCTCTTGTTGCAGGTTAACCTTGCCAAGGAGATCTGAATTTAAATAAGGATGCTCTGGAGCCTATTAATCTAAGGTGATGGGCTAGCAGAGAAAGTCAGGGTCCCTAAAGCATTGGGTTGTTCAGGAAGAGGATGGTGTCCACTCAGGACCGCAGATGTTTGATTTCTGTCCTCCTCTGGATCTGCCTGTCTGATGGGTCACTCTTTGCTACTCTGAAGGGGGCTAGCAAAAGTGTGGACACCCGTAGGATCTTCCCTCCAGCTTCGGAGCAGAGACAGAGGCAGTTCTCGGGTGTAAACTTGTCTTCTGCTCCTGCTCAGAGACCTCCACACCTTGACCCTGACCACACTGAGCACCTGAACACCCCTCTCCTCGCCCTGCAAACCCTACCACACTTCCCACACTTACCAGGAGGCTACTTCTGACCCCATCCTCTTGCATCCTTGATACATAAGCCCCTTTTATCCGCACATCCTCGCCGCCACGAGCATATCTCAATCTCCCCTAATCCAACAGAATCGAAACAGTCTTCCTTGCATTTATGATGTGCTAGCCACCACCCCATCCTTTCCTCTCCTTTCACAATTTAGATCTCTCTTACAGAAGAACCTGTACCATCTCACTCCTCTTCCCAACCCAATGGGTTTGGCTCCATACTCCACCACCCATTAAGGAGTCCAGCAACCTCCTTATAAAATCCAGACATTTTATAAATTTCCAAAAATGCTTCTTGGGCCTCATCTCCTGCATTTCCCACAGGCACACAGATCCATCATGTCCAAAATTGAGCTGGTCACCCACCCATCCCCACCACACTCAGAACAAACTTTCTTCTTTGTCCAGAACCTTGATGACAAAACCATTATGCTCCTTGCAGCAGACATAAAAGCCTTCTTCAGCTCATCCAAATTCTTCAGGCCCCATAGGCCCTCTCATTTTCTTCCAGTGGCTCTGCTCTCTGTCCATGGTGTCAGTTGCCTCTTTAGTGAATGCTTTTTTGTTTTAATGTAGTATTTCAGAGTGGGACAGGGTGGGAGGACTTGGGGGAAGGACTCAGCTCCATCTCCAGTTGATCCTTTCCACACATTTTCCACAAACCCAAATTTGCAGGTCTAACTCTCCTTCTTGAGCTATTTCAATAGTTTCTGGTTGCCTGAGAATAAAGTACAAATATTAACATGATATAAAAGCATCTCGCCATCCTAGCCTCACTTCTATGATAGCTCAGTGTTGAAGGGCATAGACCACAGAGCTCCCCCATGAAATACCTGTGTGACCTAAGGCAAGGTTCTTACCCTCACTGTGCATCAGCTTCCTCTCTTGTGAACTGGGGATAACTGTAATGGAATTCACAGGATGCAGGGAACATCAGACATGTAAATATCCCTCGATATTTTGGAACAGCACCCGGCACATGAGACAGTTAAATGCATTTATTAGCTGTGTACATTGCATGCCCAACCTCACCTGTGGTCACTCTTTTTCTCTCAGGCATGCAAATATGTCCACATTCTACCCTCCAGCACAGCCAACAACATACATTTCCCAGACACACCGCAGTGGTAATATCAGGCCTGCACTATTTTGGTTTTGCTCCCTTTATCAACCTGCTTAACTCTTCATTGTTTCCCAGGAATCAGCACAGCCATCGTTTTTTCTGGATTCTTCCCTGAGACCCTGATTTGGTCCCCCATTGAGATTCCATGGCACCCCACGGTCGTCACTTTAGCTGCCTTCACTTAGCTATTTTCCTAAATCTCAGAGTGACCCTTCGTGAATATTTACCACATGCCAACCCTGTTCTAATCACTGCATGTAATCCTCCCAGCTAGGCCTCCACCTGCATTAACCAATGATGACTGTGTTTGTCATTCCTTCTAGGTTAGGAGGATTTTTATGGGCAGAACCTATGTCCTGATTGACTTTGAATCTCTAGTGCCTACTGAGATGCCCAGTGCATAATGGGTACATAGTTAAATTAATATCTCTTAAGTGTGCCAATGAGAAATGGGCTACTTTCAGAGAGAGATAGGAACATGCACAAATTGCTGACACTGAGGGACATTTAGGGAAAGGATGGATAGCGTTGAATTTGAAATTCATTGGTGCTATAAACAAAGACTGCTGTAACTACTTCACCCCATCGTTAAATGGTTATTACTATACGAACACTTTCTATAGTGTGGAGGGGTTAATGTGTTCTCATTTGATTCTGTACTGCCACATAATTTCAGGTCTTTCCAAGGAGATAATAATACAATTCACGATGACATTTTATTCCATGCTCTTGATTCAAGGGTCATACACAAAGTTCTGGGAAGTTTTACATGGCCCTTACCTCACAGGTTGCCCATCTTTGAGGAAGGGTAAAGAGGTACACACACACCCTGATGACCTTTTCTTCCTGTTGAACACCAGATGGAAATCATCACAAATTACATAGGATTATAATCAGAGTGAATGTTACAGTTTCTATGGCAATGGCCTAAGACCATAAACACAAGTTTGTGCTGCTTCATTGTTCCAATGGGATATGATTTTGTAAATCAGAACTATGAAAAGAGATTCAGAGATAAATGTTCTGGTTTCAAATAATTTTTCTTCTCTACTTTTTGAGTACATAGTAAATTCTATTTGATTAGGTAGCAGAGATTGGTTAAAATCAAAACTGTTGAACATGCTGACTAAAATAAGCCTGAGTGACCTTGAAAGTGATCTTGGCAGAAAGGGAGCAGCATTCAGGCCCCAGAGGTTGCCAGTGGGAGTGAACCAGCCCAACACACTCAAGTCTGGAGTCTCTGGTGGTCCCCAGGGTCCCCTAGACCTAGCTTAATCCATTCTAGCAATCAGAAGCTAACTAGCATAGCGTTCAGGGTGCCTTTGTTATGTCCTGGAGCACCAAAGGTGATGGGAAGTTTAAACTGTCCGGGGCTGTGTTTGCTAAGGAACTACCACTGCTGGAATGAAGCTTGGATGACGAGGCCGGATCTTCCTGTTGGATTTGGAGGCTGGCAGGTCGTGGACAGCACCCCCCAGGAGAACAGCGATGGTAAACTGCGTTATCCCTTGGGGAGATTGCTCCACTATTTATTTTGCTTTCATGTTTGCATTTGATGTGTGGCAACACACTGATCGGGGACCAACATCAGAGGTGTCCTTTCTGGGCACACATATGGATTTACCACCTGTCAATCAGGTTCAATTTCATTTCCATAGTCGGCTTTACCCTGATTATTTTACAACTTTTAGAAAAAGAATATAAAACTTCACATATATAATTCATCTACTCTTGCTTTGATAAGCAGTTTTGAAGACAAGGGAAAAAATATCTGTGTAAGCATTTTTACTAGGCTATAAAATATAGCCAGCCCTCCCAGCCCACAGTGATAAGATATAAGGCAAGAGAGAAAATATAGAACTTAAAACATAATTATAGACCATCCTTTAAATTGTTCTTCTTCTGGAATTTGATATCCTTTTATGTTGTGTAACTACTTTCAAAACTTAAATATGTGTTTGTCTTCTAACTTGCCAACTCCACTAAGCAGGGGCAGCTATGCCCCACCCTCATCATTTTTATAGCATCATATCCTAAATTTCCATTTCTCTCTACCATGATGATATAGAAAATCAGAGGGCTGTTAATTTACATGTATTTCCTCACAAACTGATATGAAATAACACGTGTATACCTATACATATATGAATAAATATTCAGTACATATTCATAATGCAATCACATTACAAACTGGACTTCAAGGAAGAAATTTTAACACATTTTAGTGTTCTAGACTGAATATCTGAGGCAATTTCAAAGGGCACTAATGCCATGTAATCTTTTATGAAGTATGGATACCTGGTTAAAATTTAAAGAATTGGAAAAGTCAGCATGATCCTGGTGACTTCCTGAATGTTGGGCATTGACCAATATCTGTGGTCAGTGTCCAAATTCTAAACTGGATATGAGCCCATGATGTGCAAAATCAAAAATCAAAACAAACAACAGAAACCTGAATGCATCAGCATTCCCCACCTGTCAGGTAAGATGGCAGAACAAGTACAGGAAGAGTGTTGGCCCCATATTCTTCCCTGACTTTAAATTTTGGTTTAAGCAACCATTTCTAATGCAGCCCTTTGATCGTACCTATGGGCCATCTGCCCTCCGCAGCTGTGGAAAGTAAGAGGGCAGAATCAGCAGCTCAGCCGAGAAAAACTGGTCTCTGTGAAGCCACACTCAGTGCTATGAGCCATCCGTTTTCTAATCAAAAGTGAGGACAACAGTCTCATGCCTCTTCCTCTGTGTAACACAGGCATGTACCGGTGTGGCCCCGCCTCTGTCCAAGCCGTCAAGCATGGCCATGTGTGTTTCCAGTTTGATGCGCCCTTTGTTTTTGCAGAGGTAAGTGGAAATTGGAGGAAAGCGCTGTTACTCCCCGATCTCTTAACACCTGGCAGAATAAGACGTGAGGCTGTTACTTCCCGATATCCCAGGTACATCGTGTGTTCCTTGTATTTGCAAAGTCAACTAGACTCTTTCCAACTCCAAACTCTTTGTGCTAAATGATTCTTAATTAACATTTTTCTTCACTCTGTGCTTTGAGATTTTTTTCCCCTAAAAGCAAATGATTCACTGACTAGTGAACTAACTACTCTAGAGAAATTAAAGAACTAGCTGAACCATTCAAGTAAAACTTGGTGGAGAGAATCCATGAGTGGAAAATTCACAGTGTAGGACTTCCCTCTAAGACTAGCCCAGCAATCCACATAAAATAAAATCCACACACCCCAACTTGTGGTCTTAGCTTGAACACTGCAGTCCAGTCCTGCCACTGGGGCAGGGGGGGGGCGGGAGGAGGGATAAAAAATGCTGTTCCAGTAGAGGAATGCAGACCATTTAATGGGTTAGTGGGGTCACTGGGTGAAGGGTCTGAACGTCCAGAAAAACTGAGAAGGAGTGGAAGCAGAGGGAGTAGTTAAAGATGCTCCAAAGAGAGTGCTGAGGAGGAAACCAAATGTAGGAAATGCCAGGCGAGGAAGGCTAGGAGGCTGCTAAGGACCTGGGAGGATTTAAAAAGCTGAGAAGCATGACTTCTCCAGTGCATTTGCATCAACACTGATGAAAAAGATCAACACACTGATCTTTTTCTTGTATTGAGTTCTTGCTTTACCTACTATCTGATGCTCTTGGAAACCCTTTAAAATGGGCGTTATTCTCCCAATTCGACCAAAAAGAAAACTGTGGCAAAAAGCAGTTAAATAACCTTTTTCATAATGATCTATTTTAGTTAACAAATGCTAAGATTTGAATTGGGATAGGCACCTGAGCTCAGACTGGAAACCACTCCATGCAACTACTCTAGAAGAAGAAATATTTGTGATTAGTATGTGCCAAGCCCTGTGCTGTAGGGAAATCAGAAGTTCCTGTCCTTGGGAAGGATAATTCTCAGTGGGGGATGACAGTACCAACAACATATCAAAAGTGAATAGCAACGATGTAAGTGAATCCAGGAAATCAAACATCAGATGAGCAGTGTAGACAACACGCAATGTGTAGTGATACACAGAAGTGTGCTAATGGAGAACTAAGGCCAGAAACTGAAGTAGGACAGCAAAGAACGCAAGATGCTGTTTAAGTAAGGAGGGCGACCTGAGATCAGACCATGAGAACCTGTGTGAGTGGAGATGGTCACTGACTCATGATGGTTCTGCCTATGATTTTCACCTTGCAGTATCTCCATCTTACAATCATTCATCTGGTTTTAACCCCATTATGAGTCAAAGGATATCAGTACAGT
>RJWT010051426.1:0-10702 GCA_004365215.1 Cuniculus paca
ATTGTCTGCCCCACTTGATGATCCCCCTCTGCTGCTATTCCTGGAAGTGTGGTCATTTTTATCTCTCTCTAGAATGTCCTTCGATATTCTTTGTAGGGTTGGTTTGGGGGTCATGAATTCCTTCAGTTATTCTTTTCTATAGAAGTATGTTATTTTTCCATCAATTTTGAAAGATAGTTTTGCACGGTACATTAATCTGAGTTGGAAGTTGTTTTCTTTCAGTATTTGAAATACTTCACTCCAAACTCTTCTTGTCTTGATGGTTTGTGTTGAGAAGTCTGTTGTGATTCTGATGGGTTTTCCTTCATAGGTGATCTGTTTCTTTTCTATAACAGCTTTTAATATTCTGTTCTTGTGTTGAATTTCTGGAATCTTGATTATTATATGTCTGGGTGTAGATTTATTTTGGTTATGGCTAGCTGGAGTTCTATATGCCCCACTTATCTGCATATCACGTCTTTTTCCCATGTTTGGGAAATTTTCTGCTATTACTTCTGTTAATATAATTTTAATGTCGTTTGTGTTGACCTCTTCTTTTTCACTGACACTTATTATTCTTAAATTATTTTGCTTTGTGTCTTCTTGCAGTCATTGAATTTTTATTTCCTGGTTTCTTGTTATTATTAAGAGATCATTCCTTTCATGATCCCAAGCTTCACAGCTGTCTTCAAGGTCTGAAAGTCTGTCTTCAGTTTCTTTCAAGCAGTTTTGCTAGCTTTCAATGGAGTTTTTAATCTGGATATCTGGATATCTCTTTGAATCTGTTTCATGTCTTCTAAATCTCTCTTATACTGTTCGTTCATGGTTTCCCTCATTTTCCTATTGTCTTGGTTACTTTTCTCTCATTGCAGGGACAAAACACTTGACACTCAAAATGAAGCAAGGAAAGGTTTATTTAGCTTACAGTTTCAGAAGATTTCAGTCCATAATCAGCTGACTCCAAGGCAGGGTGGCATGGTGCTGGGGCAACACTTCAAGGCAGCAGCCAGGGCAAAAGAGGAAAGCAAACCTCTTCTCCCTTATGTTGTACACAGCCCACCACCCCCACCCCTTTCAGGGCAGGTGTAGCACTCACAAAATCTCCATGCCCTCCTTTGCACAGGATGAGGATATTCACAAAGTAAGAACCGTGGATCCCTGCTGAGTCTCTCAGTTAAACTTCTAAACTGCTCAAGTTGACAAAATGTATCAACCATAACACCTATGCTCTTCTATTTTTTTATATATGTCTTCTTTAGAGGTGCTTAGCAATTCTTTTATTATGTTGTTTATTTCTTCTTTTACCTGAGATAGTATTTCTGTTCTAGTTTCTTTTATAGCATTATGAAGTTGTCTCTTCAGTTACCATCACTTCAGGAACTTTAGGTATGTGACTGCCAGTCTCTTCCATGCTTTCATCTCCTGGACTGCTGTGCTTGGGTTGGGGTCCAGGGTCCGCCTTTGGCTTCTTTGTCTTGACATTTTCCTGGGCTCTTCCAAACAAGCGAGTAGTGGGGTCCCAGTCACTTCCCACGTTGGCTGTAATTTCTCTGGAGCATGACTGTTTGGTTCTTCTGGCCAGTGCTGGCTCTGGGTATCCAATGGTGGCTACTGGGTGAACTGGTTCAGGGCTTGCTGCTGTTTTTCCCAGCCCATGCTGGTTACCTGGGACAGGAAGTATCCCTGATGGGGGCTGGAGTGTATGCAGGGGCAGGGCCATCCGCTGCCTCCCAACCTCAGCTGGTTACTGGTGGGAAGCATCCCCTGATGGCTGCTGGAGTGTGCCACTCTTGTTATGCTTAGTGTACTACTATCTTTATGTTACTCAATAGCAGTTACTGTTATCTTGCAATTAATATAAGCCCTGAAGTGAAAGATATTTTTTGCCACACCCCTAGCTTTCAGCAGACTCTTAACACCTGTGTCCCTGGGGTCTCTCTGCATATCCCTTCCTGGGTAACTGACCACTATTTCCTGTTATATGATGCAAGGTTCATGGTGGTAACTATCTTTTTCAGTTTTCCTGGGCCAGCTGGACAAGTTTTATATGCCTAAGCTTTAGGATTGGGGTTTTCTCACATAAAACTTATTTTTAAAATTTCAGTAGTGCATATGTATATTACATGATGTTTGCATTCCTTGTGTGGCATTGGCACATGTACATAACATAGTACAATTCCTTTTCTCACCAATTATCCCTCTCCTCCCTTACCCTCCCCTCCCTTTCCCTCCAATTCTTGATCTCTTCTCTTTTGAGAAAGATCTATTTCTCTACTTCTTATTATCTATCTTTTATTTTGTTCTTGGTAATGACCTATACATCCATCAACAGATGAATGGATAAAGAAAATGTGCAAGTGCTATTTACATAAAATAGTGTACTATCCTTCCATGAAGAAAGATAAGCTTGAATTATTTATAGGTAAATCAATGCACCTTGAGACTGTAATATTAAGTGAAATTAAGTATCACATGGTTTCTCGTATATAAGAAATCCAAAGTAAAAATAAGGGACGTCTAATTTTTAACTGAGTTGACTTCTTGACAAGGACCCTCTCTCCCTTTGAGGCTTTAAAATGTATAAATAATTATATTAAATAATCATTTGCATGTGTGTAGTGTTTTTGTCTTTATTAAGGATTGGAAACTGAACTCCACCTTCTATTCTTCTTCTTCTTCTTCTTTTTTTGGTACTGAGAATTGAACTCATGACCTTGTGCTTGCTGAGCAGGTATTTGTGTTGCTGAGCTAAATCTCCAGCCCCTGGATTCCACTTTCTATCTTCATGTCAGGTCTCAATCATCCTGGTCAGCTTTGGATACAGGATGATACTTATTTTGAAACCTATTTTGTCTTCTATCTTGCTCCATCTGTTTTTAAAAACCATTTCTATTTTACCATGTTAGTTTTAATTGTTGACCAATTATGAGAACAACATATAGACTGATGTCACAAATTTTATAAATTCTATCCATAGCTGAATCCTCACTGTCTTTAAGTTTCCTTCTCCAGATACCTTCGTATCTCAGTAGTATTTCAACTTTGCTATGGCCTATTTTACCAGTTCCTTCCAGGCATTCTGCTAGCATTTAAGGGTATGATCAGGCATAATCATTGTACTTTCAAGTCGATGCTGAATATAAATTGGTCAGAGTCAATAGTGCCTTATTTTTCCCTTCTCTGATTTAATTGTGTCTCTCACACAATTGTTGTGGTCTACTAAATGTTCCTCCAATTCAGAAGTTTTGCTCTCACCATTTCATTTCCCTGTCATCTTTTCTATCCAAATTAGAATGATTCAAGTGGATTGATTGATTGTGTGTGAGTGTGTATGTGTGTGTGTTTGTATGTGTCAGAGGACAAGGGAGAATGTTTATAGATAAGAAAGATTTAAGCATGTTAACGTACTGAAAGGAAGTCGGTAGAGAATGTGTAATTTGTGCAAAGAGATCTTTAGGGGAAGGGAGGGAGTAGAACCTGGGATATAGGGAATAAAATCATTTTAGTTAGGTTAAGAGTAAGGCATTATACCTCTGAGAAAAATAGAAAGGCAGAATAAGATAAGCAAAATAAGGTAGATGGGCGATAAACCCCTGAATAAATCCTCTCAGATAACTTTTCTATCATATGGGGGCAAATTCAAAAGAAATGGAAAGAATGTTATAAAATAAGGATCCAAGATATAGTAGTGAATTCTATTTATTAGTCTCTGGGAAGTAATTTGAGCTAGGAGACTAACTGGGGCCAGAGAAAAAGATTACTGCTGAGTACTGAAGTTGCAGACCATCATTTTATGTGGCATCAATTTATTTAATACACACTATGTTAACCAAATCTATGTGGACATATATCAAACTATGACATCTTTAAATTGCAGACCCACATTTCACACACACACACACACACACACTGGGAATCCTCACAGGTTTAATTTTTCTCCAAAATTCATGATTGCCCTTTTCCAAAATTTCACACTAATTTCTATATTCCTAATGGTAATAAAGACTTTCTTTCCTCTCTCCCTATTGAAATTTATTAACTCATATAAATTTATATTTATCAAACACTTACTTCAAGTATGATTGATATGCAATAAAAAACAATTGATCATAGATATATATATGTTTATTTCTGGACTCTCAATTCTATTCCATTCATTCATATGTCTATACTTATGCCAGCACTATGCTGTTTTTAATACTATAATATTGTACGAGGTTTTTAAATGTGAAATTGTGAGTTCTCCAATTTTGTTACTATCTTCAGTGATGTTTTGGCTATTTGGGGGCCACTTCCGATTCCATTTATATTGATAATTGCTTTTTTCAGTGAAAAAAGGGATTTTAATAGGGATCATAATTAAACTATAAATTGCTTTGAGTTATGCTGGCATCTTATCAATATTAAGTCTTCTGATGCTTAAAAATGATGTGTCTTTCCACTTATGTAGGTTTTATTTAATTTCTTTTGACAGTGTTTTGTCAGCATGTGAGTCTTTCACCTCTTTGATTAAAAAATGTAAGGATTTTTTTGTTTTGGGCTCTATTTTAAATGCAGTTATTTTCTTAGCTTCCTGTTTGGATTATTCATTGTTAATATATAGAAATACAACTGATTTTTGTGTTTTGATCTTGTAAGCTGCTAGTTTGCTGAATTTATTAATTCTAGTAGTTATTTTTTGTATGTACATTTTAAGAGTTTCTGTATATAAGCTTGTTTTTTAATGAAAAAGAATGGTCTTATTTCTCTTTTTAAAACTTGGATTACTTATTTTTGTTTTTCCTATTCACTAATTTTGATTAGAACTTTCAGTACAATGTTGAATAGCAGTGGTAAAAGTGGACATCTGTGTCTTGTTCCTGGAATTAAGTCTGGGGGAAGGCTTTCTGTATTCCACTATTGATTATAATATTAACTATTAGTTTTTTATAAGTGCCCTTTACCAGGTTGAGAAAGTTCCCTTTTATTCCTAGATTTTTAAAATTGTTTTTACCAGTAAAGGGTTTTGAGGTTTGTTGGTGCTTCTCTTATATACATTAAGGTGATTTGAGCATATTATTTTTTAATTTATTCATATGGTTTATTATATTGAATAATATTAACAGCCATTGCATTTCTGGGATAAACACTATTTGGTTATACTATATAATCTTTTTGCTCTGCTGTTGTATTTATTAATACATTCATTAATGTTTTGTTATGGATTTTTGATTCTGTATTTATATAGATGTCTGCATTCTGAAGGACAGTTACTGTCTCTAACTTGCTGCTTAACCTTATCTCCTGTCCCATATTACATTTACTCTTTCTCCTAAGTGGCATGAGTGTTTATACAACTGTGTGTGCTTGTATTTCTTAGAATGTCTTTTCAAACTTTTCAACTGTGGAAACATTTTTCCTGTTTATAGAGTGGGTTAAATAGCACTCCATGCCCAACCCCTGAAGAGATAGGCTAGCCCAGAACCAGTGAATATGTTCTCACTTTGGAAGAGGGTCTATGTAGGTACAATTAAGGTAAGGAATTTGAGGCAGTATCATCTTAGATTATGTAATTCCTAAATCCAATGCCAATTTCCTTGTGATAGAAGAGAAAGGGAAAAGACACAGAGGAGGAGATCATGGAGAGACAGAGGCAGAGACTGAATGATACATCTGCCATCCCACACCTATTAGAAACCAGGAGCGAGGCATGGAAGAGACTCTCCTTTAGAACCTCCAGTAGGGTCGAAGCCTGCCAGCATCTTCATTTCAGAGTCTGGACCTCAAAACTCGAAGAAAGTAAATTTCAGTTATTGTCAATCACTGAGTTTGTAGTAATTTGGGTTGGTAGCCCTAGGAAATTAATGTATCTTCAATAGAGATATATATTATATATTGTCCAATATCATTTTATGAAAAATTACCTGATCTTCCTAGATCTAGATAAAATCATTTGCTCATTCCTGTTTCATATTAGAGCATTTATTTTAATTTACTTTAAAAATATTAATGTTTTCTAAAGACTCTGCACTTGTGTACTGTTTTATTTTGCCTTTGACATTTAGCAGTCATCTTGTGTACTCTAAGTGCTTAGTGTTTGTGGAACGAATGAATGACAATATTGACAGAATGAATGTCAGGTGACATAGTAAATATTGCTTGGAGTCAGTTTGTTAGTATCATTTATTTGGTTATGCCACTTTAAAGCCAGATTATGTTACTTTGATTCTTATTTTGTTCATCTATTGGAGTACCATGGACTACGTCTTAGTCCCACTGCGAGTATGGGACTAACGTGTTTCCTAGCCATAAAGTTTTAAAATGTATTATTTCTTCTAGGTGATTTCTTTCATGTCAGCTACTGTTTTCATGAGTGAATGTGAAAAATAATAGCTTTTAAATTTTTCAGGGAAAAATTGGACACTTCTAACACTGATTATTTTTAAAGGGACCTTAATTTATTTTATTTTAAAGGGAATAAAACAAAACAATAACACAGAACAAAACCAAACAATGAGAAAAATATTGGATTACAAAAACAAGACAGTTGGAAATTCCCAATAGTTACTATATTGCATATTGTTATCTCTAAATAGATGCTCAGACTATGGGTTTTAGGCCTGAAAAGTCAGTCAATTATACAATTGTTTAGCTGTTTCTTTACTTCAGTTGCTATCATCTCAGCCTGTGTTTCTCTGAGTTAGTCAGTTGTTTACTGTATATGGAGGTGCTCTCCTCTTCTGCCCCAGCCCAAGCACTGGCTGCCTCATGGGAGGGTTTGGCTTGACTTCTTGGTTCTCTCCTGGCCCATGCAACTGTAAAGGGACTTTCAAGATTTCCTCCTTTATTTTATTTGTGATGTAAGGTGAGAAATAATCTGATTAAGATATGAGAAAGAATTTCTGTTGATATCTGTCCACTGTAAACACATTTTCTGTCTTTAAGAGTTGAATTTTTATGCTTCGATAAAGAATATAGATTTGGTGTTTCTTTTTTACAGGAGATATTTTTATAATAGTTGTTATTAACCATTTGAAGTGTCTATATTGGTATTTCAAAATAAGTACAAAAATAAGTTTAATTACTATAAAAAGACAAAGTCAACTGTATTGTGCACAATGTGTGTGTGTATGTATATATATAGAGAGAGAGAGAAAGAGAGAGAGAGAGAGATCAAATTATACACTTTTTTCATGTTTCAGTGTTTTTTTTCCTATTTTTAATATTCTAGTGGTGGTAAAATGCTAATACATTACCACAAATGATACAGGCATTTGTATATAAACATGTTAGAAAACAAGTGAATAACAAAATGTTATTCATACATTATTTGCATCAATGAAGATACACCTTTATATAGGCCCTTCTTCATGCTCCTATTAAAAGTGAGTCATCAGGCTCCTCCCCCACACCCGGGGACAATCTCAACAGCATAGGGCAGCCTTAGCTGCCCCTCCCCTGTACTGAAAAGACTTCAGCAGCAGAGTAGAGCGTTGACTGCTCCTCCCTGCACCCAAAGAACCTCAGCAGCTGAGGGGGGCCTCAGCTGCCCCTCCCCTACACCCCAACAACTTCAGCAGCCAAGGAGAGCCTTGGCCACTGCTCCACCACACCTAGACAAACTCAGCAGCCAATGGGATCATTGGCTGTCTCTCCTCCACTCCCAGAGGATCTCAACAGCAGAGGGGAGGCTCAGTTACCCACCCCCCAACTATGGATGACCTCAGAAGCCCACAAGAGTGTTAGCAACCCCTTCCACCACCTGCTGTACTTCAGTGGGCTGGTGGGAGCCTTCACAATCCCCCCTCAGAGAACCTCGGTGGGCTGGTGAGTGCCCAATGAGTTCCCACCCAAGCAGAGGGTCTCAGTGGGTCAGCAGAAGCCTTGGCAAAACCTTCCTTCACCTAGAGGACCTTGGCAAGCTGGAAAGAGCACAGGTGAGTCCTTCTTCCTTACAGAGTACACTGGGTGAGCTGGTGAGAGCACTGGTGAGGACTCCCCTCTCCCAGAGAAAGTCAACAGTGCCTATGAGACCCCCAGTGACACAGTAGGGTTCCAACTGGGGTGCACACTGTAGACACATGGGTCTGGCTGTCTGGAAAAGCCTGAAGTCACAGTAATAACATGAACTAAGGATTAGTTCACATCAATACTCCTAGGATAGTCAGCCTAGAAAGAATATAAGGATCACACAACTGGCCTGCAAGAGGAATTCAGGTGACTGGCCCCTCCCCTACACTGTAGGACTCAGCAAAACTGGGTGAATATCAGCCACACAGTGGGACCCTAAGACACATGCAATGGACAGTCAAGACTCACAGGATTGAAAAGACTAAAATATTAACCCAAGAGGTGAAAATGACAAAATAAAAAAGCAAAATACAATCTAAAACACCCAGGCCATCTAGAACAAGTACAGGAGACATCGAAAGAGAGGTTACTAGAAGTCACACACTTGAAATTTCTGAAAAGATAGCAAGTGAAATAAAGAAACTAATCCATGAGGTTATAGAGGAATTCAAGTTAGAAATAGTCTCTTAGGTAAAGAAAGAAATAACAACCTTAATAAAGGAGTTGCTCAGCATAACTAGAGAAGGCATAGATAAAAATACAGGAGCATGGGAAAATGATGGAAACCTTGAATGAACAATGAGGGAGGAATTAAAATGCATGAAACAGATTCAAAGAGATATTCAGGAAATTAAAAACTCGATTGAAAGTTGGCAAAACTGCTTGAATGAAACTGAAGATAGATTTTTAAGACTTGAAGACAGGTTTGCAGCTAGTGATCATGAAAGGAAAGAACTCTTAAAAATAACAAGGTACCATGAAATAACAATTCGACAGCTCCAAGACAATGCAAAGAAAAACAATATAAGCTGATAGATGTCAATTAAAATGCAGGAGTCAATGCAAATGACAAAAAAAACTATTTGCAGAAGTAATAGCAGACATTTCCCAAGCATGGGAAAATAAACTGATATACAAATAGGTGAGGCATATAGAACTCCAAACAGTCATAACCAAAACAAATCTACACTCATACATATAATAATCAAGGTCCCAGAAATTCAACATAAAAACAGAATACTAAAAGCTGTTAGAGAAAAGGCACAACTCACCTATCAAGGAAAGCCCATTAGAATCATGGCTGACTTCTCAACAGAAACCCTCAAGTCAGGATAAGCTTGGAGTGAAGTATTTCAAACCCTGAAAGAAAACAATTTTCAATCCAGATTGATGTACCTTGGAAAACTGTCTTTCAAAATAGATGGAGAAATAAGATACTTCCATGACAAAGAACAACCGAAGAAATTCATGTCCAACAAACCAACCCTAGAAAGAGTCCTGAAAGACATACTAGATAGAGACGAAAATGAAAATTCCCAGAACAACAACAGAAAGAAACCACCAGGCAGGGCAAGCAATTAAACAAAGGGGAAATCAGGAAACCAACAATGGAAACTAACATGACAAAGTTAAGCATATACATATCAGTTATAACCATCAATGTAAATGGCCTCAATTCACCAATTAAAATAAATAGATTGGCAGAATGGATCAAGAAACAGGATGCAACAATATGCTGCATACAAGAAATATATCTAATTCAAAAAGAAACTTTCAGACTGAAAGTCAAAGGATCGAAAACAATGTTCCATGCAACAGGAACCTAGAAAAAAGCAGGGTAGCTATCCTGTTTGCAGACAATGTGAACTTCAAACCAAAAAAGATGAAAAGAGATAAAGAAGGTCACTACATACTTGTTAGGGAAAAAATTAAAGAGGAAGAGGTAACAATCATAAATATATATGCACCAAATACAGGGGACTGAACTATATAAGACAAATACTAATAGACATGAAAAATCAAATATACAGTAACACAATCTAACATGGGATCTTAATACCCCATTGTTCCAAAGAGATCAAGTAGACAAAGAACAGAACTGAATCAAACCTGTGAACAAATGGACTTACTGGATGTTTATAGAATGCTCCATCTAACAACAATAGAACACATTCTTTTCAGTTGCACATGGGACAGTCTCTAAAATAGACCATATATTGGCCCATAGAACTTGCTTAAGTAAATAGAAAGGAATTGAAATTACCCCATGCATATTATCTGATCATATTGTATTGAAATTAGAAATTAATGGCAAAGGAAACTTTATAACCTACGTAAACACGTGGAAATTAAATAACACCCTCTTGAACAACCAATGGGTTACAGATGAAATTGAAGAAATTAAACAATATCTACAGTTCAACGAAAATGCAGATAAAATGCTTGAACCTGCAAGACACAATGAAAGTGGTCCTAAGAGGGAAATACATAGCAATCAATTCTCACCTCAGGAAAACAGAATGAGCACAAATAAACAACCTAATGCTGTAACTCATGCTTCTAGAAAAAGAAGAGCAAGTCAAGACCAAAGCTCATACAAGGGAGGAAATTATAAAGATCAGTGCAGAAATTAATGCAATGGAGACTAAGAAAACAATATAAAGAATTAATGAATGATAGTATTGGTTATATGAGGGAATAAACAAACTGATAAGTCCCTAGCCAACCTTATCAAGGAAAGAAAATCTCAAATTCATGCAACGAGGAATGAAAAGGTTGAAATTCACAAAATCCTGTGAAAATCAATCACAAGATTCTATGGAAATTCAAAAAATCATCAACACTTACTTTGAAAATCTTTACTCCCATAGGCTAGAAAACACAGAGGAAATGG
>RJWT010051427.1:0-10704 GCA_004365215.1 Cuniculus paca
ACCTATCAAGTGACTAAAGTATTACCTTGGTTCACAAATGCCTCTGTTTGCAAACAATTTGGTTCACAAACAAAAGTGTTAGGCATATTTTGCTTCCATTTTCAAACCTTGCATCAGGTGACAAACACGACGGTGGTCATTTACCCCACACAAACACGAACATAGCCATCTTCCTTAAAGTTAGAAAGCAAGTTAAGTTTGTAAACCAAGGTACCACTGTATATTAGGACATTTGATAAGGAAATACTGCTGGTTGACAGCAGATATGTTGAGAATCTCCTGACAGAGAATCTCATTAGACCTGATAAAATATATACAGAAAAGACAAAAAAGTCTATTACCAATGTAATTTAATTGACTGCAAATAATGTGATAGGTAGTATACATGGAAATTCCAAAGATAGTTGTTTTATGGTTTATATTTATAATGGCTCCCATTGTCTTCTGTGTTAGAAAGTGACTGAGTTATGGGAGTGTTATACTTACCAGTGGTGAGCTCAGCAGCTGAATGTGCTGTTAGGAGATTGGGTCTCATTGGAATTGGGACACTGAGGGCCGTGACATGGAACTATATATTCTTGTCCCTCAGCTTATCTCCTTTCTCTCTGACTCTACTTTCTGACTGCCATGGGTCAGTGTCTGTTCCTCCACTAGACCTCTCTTTCTTACTCTTGCGATCATGGACTGAAGTCATGTAAGCCTTTCTTCCCTTAAGTTTTGAATGTCAAGTAATTTGTCCCAGTGATGGGAAGGTGGCTAAGACAGCTATGATTAACAAATTTCACAAGCACTACAAAGGGAAGAGAGTCATAGTATAGTTCTGCTTTCAAGTACTCTAAAGGCTATGCCTACAGGAGGAATTTTTCAATATTTCATCTTTACCTTGTTTGGTTTGTATATGCCCAATTGAAAATTTTGCTAATAAAACCTAAAGGCACATTAAAAAGAAGATATAATTTTTTAATGGAACTAAACTGAGGAAGTAGATTCTATATGTTCTATTATTACATAATAACTCAAATTATCACTCTGAAAACTTGCTTTACCCTAAATTCTGACTAGATAAAGCACTCCAGAAGATTTTACTATGGATTGTTTCTAGAAAACTGCCATTGCTTCTAGTGTTTCATTTTTTGTTTTTTTAAAATAGAATATACTTTCCCAAATTTCTTATACTGTGTCTTAAGAAAAGTAAGTAGGCACCTGTATAATTATGAGATCCCTGAGGAAGTGTTTGGAGCTCTCCATGTGAGCCAATGAATGCAAGGAGATGTAGTATACATATTGTTAGCATCGTGAACAGTAACCCAGTGAGGCCTGAAGCCTGAGTCTATCCAGAAAAGATGTAACCAATTTTGACATCATGTTACAAATAAGCAAGCATTGAAAAATAAACCAAAGAGCCATAGTATTAAAAAAAAAAAGAAGATAAAATGTTCCTACTAATTTTCCCCACTTTAACTTTGTCCAGTCTTTCAGCATTTCTGACCAGTAGCATAGCTACTTAAATACCATACTTGAACAAGAATTCTCCTTCATTCACAGAATTTTCATATTGCAAAAAATGTGATTCTTTACAAAACACCATCCAATTCCAATCTTTCAGATCCATAAAAAGCCACTGACTGCCTTTGCCCTCTTTGGGGTTCTGTGGAGAGTGGGAAAGGATGCTGAAAAATGTGGGTAAGTATTAATTACAGGAAAAATATGGAGCTTTTGTGTTGGTCCCAGATTTGATCAGTGGTAAAGAGCGATCTCAGTCAGTTTGGGATGTTATGTAAAATACCATCACCTGGGTAGTTTATAAACAGCATATTATTTTTCTCAGTTCTGAAGGATGAGGAGTCTAAAATCAAGTCACTGACAGACAGGGTACCTGACAAATGTTTGCTGTTTTGTTCATAGATGGTCATTTTTTCACTGTGTCCTAAATGAGGAGGTCAGGAAGATTTTTACAATGGGCTTCTGTTATGGTTTGTGTCTAGGTGCCCCCCCCCCCAAGCCTCATGAAGTCATGGAGGCAACTGAATCTAGCCTTTGTGTTTGGTTAGTTATCCAGTGCTGGGATTAGCGGTATGAGTGCTGCACCCGCCCAGGAGTGGAGCTGGCATACAATATAAGGGAGGGAAGAAAGCGTGTTTTCCTCCTCCTCTTTTGCTTTTCTGCTGTTGTTGCTTGCAGGCTGCCTCGAATGGCTGCCCCTCAGTGATGCCATCCTGCTTTGGAGCCAGCTGAATATGGACTAGAACCTCCAAAGCTGTTAGAAATAAACCTTTACTTCCTTCATTTTGGGTGTCAGGTATTTTGTCTCAACAATGAGAGAAAAATAACCAGGACAGCTCCTTACAAAAATGAGGCTTTCACCTTCAAGACCTAGTCACCTTAGACATCATTACACTGATAATTAGGTTTCAACATATGAATTTCTAGGGGAAATATTCAATCCATAGCAGTAGTTTAAAACTTTTTTAAAAATGTTAAAACACATGTTCTACTATCATAGTGCTAAATACAAAAGCCACAGGGATGTTAAAGTTGAAGCATCAGATCTTAAAAGAATGTCATTTCTGATGGAAGCTACAGCATTTTAGCAAGGTATGAAAATATAGTAAAGAATTATCTAGAAGAGAAAGCTCCCTGCCCTGATAATCACTGACCCAGGAAACTATTTGTTTAATGAAAATGTGTGGACTTTTGTGCCTCCATAACTATTCATGCTGCTTTTATTCTACATCGAATTCTTATCCCTTCCCTTAGTAAAATAACTCCCTTCCTTCCTTCCTTCCTTCCTTCCTTCCTTCCTTCCTTCCTTCCTTCCTTCCTTCCTTCCTTCCACAAATACATAAAAACTCTACTGTGCCAGGTACTCTGTGAGGTCCTGGGAATGTAGCAATAAACAGACTTTTCAGGTGGTAGTGAAAGCAAGTAGAGTCATGCAAGTCCATTAATAAATAGCAGCAGATGTTGCTTGATGCGTACTTAGCACCATGATTAATATTTTCCACATATTATTCTATTTAAATTTTATATTGCATCTGAGAAATAAATTTTATCAGTCCTTAAACGTCTCAGTGTTACACAAAAAAATGTCTCTTGTCTTCATGGTACACAATAAGTTACTTCAGTAGAATTAAAGGCCTGTTTGATTCTGATTATGCCTTTTTCTTTGCAGTACAGTAGACTGAATTCAGGACTTTTGCACTAAACTAAATACCCAGACTACATTCTAAGCTCCTGTTTAATTTTTTATTTTGAAATACGGTCTCCTTAAGTCACTAAATTGTCCAGGTTGAACTCCAACTTGCAATATTCCTTCCTCAGACTCCAGAGTAGTGGAATCACAGGCAGGCACTACACTTGGTCTGATTTAGATTTTAAAAATCACTAAACTCTTTATCTGTTAAGTAACCTTTCAAATCCATCTTAAGTATTGAGCCTTATCTTGTTTTCTTTGAAAATTCTCTCCTTACTGTTTAATTACATTCTCTCTAGTCTGTGTTCCTATATTCTTTACTAGCATGCATTTCATTCCTGCTTCCTATTATACTAGGATGAGAAGGTGCCAAAGCAGATTCCATGTCTCACCCTTGTGTGCATCACTCTCTCTTGGCACAGAGGCTCTGCAGAATGTGGCAGGAGAGAGTGGACCTCATGATAGAACAACATATAAAAGCTTTGCTGAGATCACATTTGGCTGCCTACAGGCCAGAAGGTTATGTTGTTTTTCCTGGAAAGAGTTCAAAAACTTGCCAAATTTTGGCAAGGAGTTTATCTTAAATCATAGGTTCCTTTTGTCTTTTATAAATAGGGAAGATTTAAGAATATTCATTGGTCAAACATTCCTTTCTTGTGACAGTGGATTGGAGCCAAGTGGCTGCCATCTGCCTCACACGGGCCTACAGTGCAGCTCCCAAGGTCCCCATTGCTTCTGCTTCGCAATGGATGAATCTTCACCACTTACCCATTTGATCAAAATGGGCCCTACCATTTCCAACTTTCTGTCTCTCCTCACGTTTCTTAATATCTATATACCCACATAGTAGTTACTGCCTATAAAATAATTTTTAAGGGACAAACAGCTGCAAATAAAATTCAAAGTTATCTAAATGGTGTCAATGAAATGCACATAACAGTGATAATTCATTTAAAACTACTATACCTATATAATTTTAAGGAGATGGATACACCTACAGTGGCTCATTACAACACGAATATTAAAATTTATACTAGGGATATTCTTACGAATGGAATAGCATATATAATTTCTCATCTCAAAAATGTAGATTGCTCAAGTCCATTTATAAATAATTCATAGCTTTTTCATTGCAATCTCAGCTTGCACATGAAATGTACAAACAGAACTACAGTGCTGTTTATAGTGATTATAATTACAGAAAAAATTATTAATTCAAAAAAGAGGATAGAGGTTGAGGTCAAATTTTCCCTTGTATTGTTGTCAGGTTATGAAAAGGCTTGCTAAACAAATCTACTTAGCAAATTTTATAAGAACTATTTACTTTACAAATTTTAGAGTCATGAATTGTTAACAATATAAGTGCATTGCAAGCAAAAGTTAGGTACTGCTTAGGTTGGTATTTTGATATAATAAATACAAATCATTTTTATATCTTCTGTGAAGCAGACTTCTAGACAGTAGCTTTCTTTTTCAACCTAGTTCAGGTTGCAATATTTAGTTGAAAACAATGTAAAATTGTTCTTATGAAGTGTGTTGTTTCACTTTGACTTTTTTCATCTCAGACAGGTCTTTTTCCCAAGTCAACTGCCTCTACTTAGTAGAGCAAGTGCAAAAGTTGAGGCCACTTTAATAGTAAGTCCCTATTAATCATGTAAAGCCTCCGTAAATGTAAGCTGTTGTATTTTTTAGAGTGCTTTAATAACGTAAGAGTTGACAGAAAAACGGTAAATATTTAAACATGATGAATAGCAGGTTAATCCCCTCTACAACACCGGAAACAACACCAACTTAGCCCAGCTTGACTTTGTCTGGTAATAGATAAGACGCACAGTATGTAGCTGTACATTAGGGGGTCACCCTGACATCCCAAGATACATAGGAGTACAAATGAATGTCTTACCTCCATTGATAATCATTCTTAAGAAAAAGCATGTATTTTATGCCGCAGAAAATAACCTCAAACACAGTTAAAACTGAAAATAAAATCATTTCCTACCTGGGTAACTTTCTCTGTCACATTGTGGGTTCGCTCTTTAACTTTTGGTGCAATAATAGTTTTATCCGAAGAAGGGGGTGATGTATTCTTTTTTTCAGTTTTGACATCTGAAAAATTCAGAGTGAGCTGTGGAATCTTGTTAATGGTGCTGTATTTGTTGAGGTTTGAATCCGATGTGGATCCTAGGAGGCTTGATTTGATATGATTAAAAGGCCCTAAAAAAATTGGAAAGTGTTAGTAAAAATATTATCAAAAGAAATTTTAAAAACAGAAATGATTCCAAGTGCCTTACTAATGATCCATGTCCAATGTGACCCTGATTCACACTAAATACATCCAGGTGATACCTGCACATAGAATTTAGTGTCACCTTCTGCCACACAGCGAGTTATGCCAGTATCAGGAAAAGACTTGGTCCTAGTTGTGCACCCAGACAGCAAATGGCACCTAAAGCCGTTAGTTGACTTTTTTCACTAAAGGCTGATAGAAAAAACTGTACTCCCTGTTATTGGCCAAATTCTACCTTCAAAGTTTTTCATAAATTTTGTTTTATAATCTGGGGATTATTCAAGGAAGAACTTGCCTAAGGTTAAAATCATGTTGGTCATAAAATTTATAAGGGTCCATGCATTTGTGAAGTTTATTCTGCACCAATTTGACTCTTTCCTGTGTCACTGAGAAGTAACAGGTCCTCTGGGTCTTCACATTCTTTAACTACTTGTATGAAATGCTCCACAAAGTCTCTGGAAGTTTAAACTCAGATGAAGCTGAGAAAGGCAAAACTCGTGTGTGTGTGTGTGTGTGTGTGTGTGTGCATACCCTCCTAGGAATTACAAAATCCTTTATGGGATTTAAAATATTTATTTCCATTTTTTCTCTCATTTAGATTTAAGTACTCAGTAAACACTTTCCAAAGAAAAAGAAAAGGCATTGCAAAAACCTTATAAGAAAAAGCTCTTACAAATATAATTTATATTAGGAGTGACCGTGACTAGGTAACAGAACAGGTTTGGGGTTGGTAATTTCCAGCCATGTCTTACATTCTGTTCCCACAAAAATCATGCAGCAAGGTGCTAACACCCTTGTTTCCTTTGTGAGTAAATAAATTGACCATCAACATCTGAATCTTGTCTGTTGTTAGAGTCAGAAAATGCTCCAAGGAGTTTCTTGTGCAATGGGTATAGTATTTGTATAACTATTTAGCTGTTAAAAGTTACTATCAGGGAGAATTTTATACAAATCCTGGGTTCAACTGTGTTATACAGTATCTTTCTGCCTCAGAGTGGTTAAAACATACAAAATTCATGAATGAACTTCAGTATGGCATTATTTTGCTTTCTGTTATTTTGTTCCATTTGAGCTGAAATACATTTCAGGGATCAAAATACTTTAAGCATCAAGCAAAGCATAAATACTCCAAAATAATATATAGGTTGCTTATTTTGGACTCCAACAATTAATCAATTCAGCTTACACAGAGTACTAAGAATATAATACTATACTCGTCATTTCATTTGTCATTAGTTGCTGTGGGGAAAAATCAAACTATATTTGCATATAAATGTGTATGCTCATTTATTGTAAAACTTTGAAGTAACATTAAGAAAACTTTATTTAGCAAATATTATACCTCTTTAATTGCATTTATCTTCACTCCCATGATGATAACAAGTCCATCTAAATGAAAATATCATTGAGCTCTCTGAGCATTTATTGTCTCAGGCGTGGTTAGATAGACCTATCTTCAGATAGGTCTCTGACCAAAAGTCCATCCTTTAGGTTCTCACAGAAATCTTCACCTCTCACATTTATTATTATAACATATTCCAGATAACATTCTCTTGTTTTGCACATACTATGTCTATATTTAGTCACATATTTTAATATTTTAAATTTTAAAATCTGCTACAACTTCAACTCGTTATTCATTGTCTTTTTCCCAATTTTAATACCACACTTCATGCTTTATACATTTTAACTGTATTAGGATAAGGATAAGACATTGTGGGTGGTAGAGTTCAGGTGTATAATTAAATTGTAATAAAATCCTTCAAACCCATTATTTCAATTCTCTTTCTATATCATCTTCCTTTATGCTGAATTTCTGGAGCAAATTATACACAAAAAATGTTTTGGGTAAAACACAGATTAGCTATAGTGTTAATAGGGAGAAAAGCCCTGTTAGTATCCTTTTCTTGTTCTTGTTACCATTCCCAGTAAACTGTATTGGCTATACTTATAACTACAAGGTCTCTGCTACGGCAGCACTTCACCAGCGGGGACATTGGTGAGGACATTTCTGGTTTTCATAAAGATGGAAGAATTTGAGTATCAATCACAATCATCCTAATAAATTTCATGGAGATAAAAAGCCTGTTAGTAATGATCAGAATCTTGAACTAGTTTCATGTAAAACTGTGCTTTTACATGGTTTTAACATAAATTAAAATTGTCAGAACTACCATGCTATGAGGAGAGAAGATAAATATTGTTTTGTTCATAGCTTTGTTAAAGTCTGTTTGTTATTTTTGGAAAATTGAGTTACTGAGAGCTACATTCTTTGTGGTATCTTTGTGTTGGGTGGCCAAAACAAAGTTTTGGAGTTCAGGTTACAGTCTGTATTGTACTTATCCTATGCAAATATGGAAATTAAGAGATTTGGGTTATTTTTGCCAGTTTGGGGACAAAATATTATTAAATTTGCAGATACAAGAATCATGTTAAAATCATGAATGATAATTTTTAAAAAATATTTTGCTTTATTAGTCTATGTAAGTGGAAAGATACATGAAATGAAAATCTGTGTGATAAATAATTAAGCATTTAAAATTCTTTATTTGTCTTAGGATCACCTGTTGGGAGTTCAGTGTTATGCTAATAACTCTCTGGAGATCTGTCAAAGCTTCTCTGTAATGTTTTGATGGTCATTTATTTCTTCATCTTTCATATTTTATTACTTAAGAAAACAAGGTTTGCAAGTGATTTTTAAGAATATGAAGATAAATATGTACTTCAACGTCTAGTGATTTTTTTGTTTTGTGCAATTATTGTTATTGTATTTTATCACACTGAGAAATATTTTGATAGAATATTTAAAATTAAGGACCAGGTTACTTGTGAGAATCTCATACTTTCTAATTTCTCTCTAGTTTTTGTGGTATATTTTTATTTTGATTATTTTCCACTTTTAACATTCATATGTAAGTCCAATCTGTTATTATTCATTCCAAATATCAGTTTCTATTTTAGTATGTGCCCATATTCCTGTTCTATCTTTTTATCAGTTCACATAGGGAATATTTCCTCTGGTCTTTAATGATTTTAAAGCCAATATTTTTCATATATATGATTAATGCATTATGTCTTCTACTGTATTTACAGATGAGCACTAGCATTTTGAAAGAACTGTCATCTGATTATAAATTGCTTTCCATTGTATAATTCTTTTTACATTTAGGAAATTATGTTGATCTGTTAGATACATGTTAAATTATGTCCGAATTTCATTACAGGTTAGTGAAGTAAATGTAGCAAAATATTTATTGAAACAAGGAAAGATTATATCTGATACACATGGGAAACTGAAGAAATATCATATATTTGCTTTCCAAGTTTGAAACTTCATTCAATCACTATGTTAGGTTTTCATACTTACAGTTGGAAAAATCTTTGAAATGGTTTCTCCAATCTATTTTATTTTAAGCTTTTAGTCTGAGATAGTTAATCTAGATATTTTTAAATCGATTAATAAATTCAGCATAATTTAATATATTACTTAAAATAACTAACGCATGCTACTTAGATCAGGAACTGCAATTTATTGCATCCTGTGAAATAAAGATCATAATGCTCCTTTCTATTAATTTTGAATCAGATTTTATATGTAAAAGTCTTCTAGAATCTTCAAGATGATCAATGTTGGCTTAGTTTCCTCTAAAATAATATCTATATTTTAATAAATATGTCCAATGCTTTATGGTTGGAATTAAAAGTATATTTCACCAATTCTAAATTTAAACTGACAGAATATGAGGCCAAATAGACCTAACAAGCAGGGACTCTAAATCAGAATACAGGCTTTCCTACCTCCTAAGTCTATATTCAGAGAGGCCTTTGTAGAGGATTTAAAGGTGAAAGGCAGCCTCACTGAGAGAAATCATGACAGAAGGAATTTAAGGTTCTAATGAAAGAAAGGAGCATACCCTGAAAAACAAAATAAATGATTTAAAGAAAACAAATGGGCAGAAGTAAGAGAAATAATAGATTCAACTGAAAGAAATGTAAAACTCAAAAGTATACAGTAGGACTAAATGTTCTTTAAAGTAACATTTTCCAAACAGATGACCAGATTAAATTATTTAATATATCAGAAAAAAGAGGAAAACAGATTACCCAGTAAACTAAACCCACATTTGGATAAAGTTTTAATATGCTGCAAGTGTCTGGTATAATATAAAGCAGGACAATTTATAGCTACAAGAATTATTCCACATTCAGAGGTCAAGCTAGAGGATAAAGCAAAAACTGAAAAAATTTTAGTTTAAAAAATTTAAAATTTACATTATTATGATATTTAAATATATTATTAGTTATGAAACATTAAAGAACACATTCATTTTTAGAAGTATAGCTAAGTACATAAGAAATACATATATATGTATATAATTTATAAAAGACTTTAAAATTTATTTTTCAGGACAAAATGAAACAGAAAAGAGGGAAACCAAATGAATTAAGTTTATTTTTGAAAAACCATGTCTGTGTACAATATTTCTTAAGACGTCGAGCTTACTTCATTGAAGTTTAATAGAACTCAAATCCCTGAAATGACTTAACATTGAAGAAAGCATTTAGTCATTAAGCCTTATAAAAGAACTCTGTCAGTAAATGTAAGGCAGTAAATTTAACCTGAACAGGCATGTATTAGAAGTAATAATCAGATTATTCGTATTCAGAATCCACAGTTTCTTTTCCACGTAATTTACAAAAGGAAAGTGTCATCATTGAAAAACAAGTTTGCAAATCCTTGTAAGATTACAAAAATTCTGGATAATGGCCAGTGTAACTTCTGTGAAACAAGTTGTATTAAATTGATTTATTTCCTTTGTGAGTCTGATAGGTTTCCTGGCTAGCATGCAGGTGAAAGCTATAATAAATCTTCAGAGTAGTTTTTTTCTGACTCAAATGACAGATTCATGGACGATTGGAAAATAAACGCACCAATGTGAGAAAAATGCAGGTCTTCTTAAGAAAACAAGGAAAAGGACATAATTGAGGGCCAAAATTTTATCAATTTCGTCAATGATATTTATTAGAATAAATGGAGTATTGTATTGATGGTTTGAAAAGAAGAGCATAGAGAGAAGCTACTAAGATTGAGGTTAAAATCAGTGTATGAATGATTGAGGTAAGGTTAGATACCCCTCTCACATGCTAAATAAATTACTAAAACTTATAATACATACATCTACAAATATCGAGTATACGGTTTATCTGAAGTAGCTTTTTCACT
>RJWT010051428.1:0-10705 GCA_004365215.1 Cuniculus paca
GCGGCACCGGGGATTGAACTCACGACCTTGTGCTTGCCGGGCAGGCACTTAGACCGCTGAGCTAGATCCCCAGCCCTGGTGTTTTTAAGACAGGGTCTCACTATGCCGTTCAGGCTGGCCTTGAGCTTACTTTGTAGCCCAGGCTGGTGTCGAACTCATAACGATCCGCCTGTCTCAGCCTCCCGAGTGCTGGGATTACAGGCGTGAGCCACCACGTATACATTTATAATATCTTGTTTACTCTTTCAGCTTTTCACACTAGGAAGACAATATGACACACATATGAGTGTGTTTCATTTACCTTATGAGTATGGAGTCAAGTTGCATCCGTTAACCTACAGAAGTCTCCAGTTTATCTTTTTTAAATAGCTGAGTAGTATTTCATTGTATAAAAAAAAGTTTTTTTCATTCATTCCTCGGTTGATGGGCATTTGGGTTGTTTCCGAGATTTAGCTATTACAAATTGTGCTTCTATAAACATGGGTGCACACATTTTACTTGGCAGCATTCTTTAAGTGAGGTGACTTGGTACATCCCTATTTTAAATTCAAATGGTACCTGTAGTCCTAGTTTTTTGAGAAAATTCCACTCTGATTTCCACAGTGGTTGCATCAGTCTACACTCCCACCGACAGTGGTGTAGGGTTCCTTTTTCCCACAGCCTCTCCAGCATTTGTTATTGGTTGATTTCTTTATAATAGCATTTTTTCCAGAGTGAGGAGGCCCATAGTTCAAGCCACAACTTATAAAATTTGAGACGATCTATCTTTCTTAAGCCAATTGATGATACACTGATAAATGTATAAATGTGACTAGCACAGTAGAATAAGAAAAAAAAGGAACGTGAAACTGAGGAAGCCTTTTCAATTGTAACTGCATTCAGTTTCATCAACTGTGGAAAAGGGAGATACGGAAGTAGATAAGGTTACTTGGTTCCTTGCGATCTGAAATTCCATGAGTTTTTTGTCCTGAGTAGTTTTTGTAAGTTTTAGAAAAGAAATCTCTTGTACAATACTCTTAATTAAAAAAAAAAAGCTGGGATTTTGCCAAGTAGAAGGAATGGTTCTATAAAGTATCTCAATAGAAAGGGACATTGGATCAACCTAATAGTAAACCCTGATTCTGCCAAGTTTTATTTGGACAATTGTCTTTCATGATTGAGAAAGGCAACAATTAAATTTTTATCTCCTTTACTTGTTGTTAACTTTAGCAGTTAACAATTGCAGATTTAGAACCAGCCAGAAAATGGCTTATTCTTTCAAATGACTCATATATTAACCAGAAGTACTAGAATTTCTATGAGGAATAATAAGTATCTCAGATGAATTTTTTTCAGTTAGTACACTTTTAGTGAATAAGTAGATCAAATCTATTTCTTTCTCTTGCTGACAAGAGCGATTACCAGAATTTGCAGTGAATGAAAAATTATTACTACACTATCTGGAATTAGTACAATTTCTAGGAAACACTAAAAATTCTGGGCAGCATATTGAAGGAGAATTTTATTTTCTTGATGCTAGGAAACTTGCCTTGCCTTCACCACATTCCTCAAACTGTTAGTCACCCTATACAAATGATTAGACAAAGGAAAATTTTAATTCATGTAGTGACTACTAGTTCTCCATTGAGTTAGACCTAAATGGTCTTTTATTCAGTATTTTGTCTGATGTACACATTTACTTATTTATTTTTACTTATTTAAATTATATCTTTATGTAAATATATGTAAGAATACATACATACATACTTAGATATGTATTTCAATCGATATTTGTATACTGTATAGTTATGTTATTATTACATATTTTATAAACACACTATATATTTATAGGATAAATTAATATTATTTACAGTTGATAAAAATCACAATCCATTCTCATATTATACACTTCATGTAGTTAAATACCTATTTGCATGCTATATATAAATAAGTGTATATATGTAAGCATATATTATAACATCTGTAGATCATGCATTCTTTAAAGTTTCCCCTTCTATTGTAGTGTCTATTAAAGATGACTGAATAAAGAGAGCTCATTTTTCTATGTGAGTCTATATGTGAGCACATAAATAAAAGTGAGTGTATAAAAGAATAAGAAATTGAAGATCAAATATCATAATGGTGTGGCAGAGGTAGGTTTCTCCATGTTACGACACTAACAGAATATTTCTAATTGTATTTTTATGCACAAATAATTGTTTTCCTTTTTATAAATGTAGACAAGGGTAGTTCTCCTATATTTCAAAATGTTTAAATGTCATGACTTTAATTAGTTTTTTACCAATGAATTTCTTCCCTTCTCCTAAACTATTGTAATAATACATTGTATGTAGGGTACAGGTTGTCATGAGAAGCATTTTCAAGGAATAGTAGCCAATGCTCTGTTCCTGGACACTTAGATAAAAATTCTCAGACTCAGACTTTGGACATTATGTTGAACCACACAGAGTTCAGTGGAATTCAGAGAATCTGGAATTTGAAAGACCTGAATTTTCATATTTCAAAAAGTTGATATCAGTAATTATTTAGGTAAGATGTAAAATTCTGAGGATTTAGAACGCAGTATAGCAAAGAGAATTAGATAGTGTTTGTCTTATGAAAGCAAAATAAATACAAAACCATATACCATAAACAGCCATATTTAAAGACAGAAAATTAAACTGATCTCAGTGAGACTGCAAATTATTCAGTAATTGGGTAAATCAATCACCTGTGTGAACCATCACTGGAGTAATACATGCGTGAAACGGTTATTCATTGTTGTTGCATTTTTTAACATAAAGGGAGCTGAAAACCTTACTATCTTTTGGGTCATTTTTTATTGATTCAAACTTAAAATGTTCTACTATCAATAATTGTGATGACTTTACTGTTGTAATCGAGGCAGTGATACATTTCTAAATGAATTTGACATCCAATTAATGAAATCAGTATGCATTCAATTCTTCATGTCAGGCTATGTGCTCACATTTAAAAGCTAATAATCATGTCTGCTTCTGGGCCTCAAGGCTGGCAAGAACCAGAGTAACCTCTCCATTGTAAGCGGGTGGGAAACTGGAAATAGAAGAAACAATGATTTTCAAATATTGTGCAATCAATTTTCTAAGAGAATAGGAAGTGGAAGAAATTTAATAATAAAAATAGTGCCAAGAAAAAAAATACAACAAAAAAGAATAGGAGTAAAGCTGTTTTCTGAAGTGATGAAAATGATAGTGTCCCAGCTGCGCTAACCAAAGAAAGAAGACAAAAATTACCAATAACAGGAAGAAGCAAAGGCGTATCAATAAATATTCTATATTATATAGGTATGAAGAGTTTAATTAGGAAATACAATTGAGTTTATGACAAGATAAATGAAGGCGTATGTCTGTGTATGTATTTTTGTAGGTTTGTTTGTTATAATAACAAACTGAAAAAAATCCAATGTCAATGAATAAGCAAAAGGTGTTTGTAAATTATCAGCTAGTCATATAATGATATAGAATTCAGATATTAAAAATGTTGGAGAAATACAACAACATGAATCAGTAGCAAAATAGAGTAATTACTCTGAGGGATAAAAGCCAAACAAATCAAAGTACACATTATGATTCTATTTATATTTCATTTTAGAAAATGCTAATTAATCTACATTAAAATTAAGGCCATGAGCACTTGAGTAGGAAGTAGTTGCTGAAGGGGTGTTTCACAATGGGAGGCGATGGAACTGTTTATTATCATGATTGTGTGATGTATAAGCAGAGATACACGCATAATAAATATGTATGTAAATTCATCAAATTTTATACTGTAAATTTTTCCAATTTATTACACTACAATTATACCTCAATCAAACTATGAATATAAGAAAGTAATAAACCCTCTCACGTTAATTGGTATAAAGTTTCAAACTGCTCTTTGTCTCAACCTCACCATATCCCAAAGAGCATAATTAGACAAACAAAAGTGAAAAATTAGCTAGATATCAAATAGAGCCTCCGGAGATGTTCCATTTGCTCACTGCTATCCACTGGTACAAAATATTATTAGAATTCCTTTTTTTTTTTTTAAAGAGGGAGCTGAGTCTAGAAGATCTCAGTGGCTCACCTAACTCATTCACTTGAGCGTACATCAGCAGAGAAATAGGATGAGACTAACCATTGGAATTCATGGCTGCACGATTCTTCTTCCATTGAGCCACGTCACCAAGTGGCAACAAAATACTGTATTATCTAAACCCAAAGATCATAAAAGAAATTCTAACACAGAAAGCTGCTTTTGAAGAAATTAGTTTCTGAAATAATGCTACTAGGAAAGAAAAGAAAATTGAGGTACTCTAAGACACTTTCATTTGTTCTTTTAAAACTTTACTTAATAAGTAAAGAAAATGATTTGTTGATTCTAATACTGAGGCTTCCATTCAATAAGAGGAATATTACTCAGCAATGGAATAAACAGGAAGACAGACTCAACAAGGAGGAGCATCTCAGAATGCAGCACTCCAGGCAGAAGCACCTGCACATGGGAAAGAGTTAATTAAGACCCTGAGTTGGAGGCAGGCCTGGCTTATTCTGCAGGTAGGAGGTTTATGAGACCAGAATGGGTGGGTAGTAGAAGCTGTAATGGAGTTGGATATAGGGTCCTGGGGAAGAAGCTGGGGGTCAGACCATATCTAGTTTACTGAAGGAAAGTTGGACTTTGTAGAAAAATAAATGTGGTGTACCTTCAAGTATTCACTGGTCTAAATGTGAGTAGAACAAATATTCAAGTGACAGAAGTATAAATGGGGCAATGAGCAGTCTTTTCTGAGATATGACTCTCAAGACTGCGGTCTGCTCACCTTTACCTCATAGTTCCAGGATACTAAGCATCAGAGTAAATGATGGTAGGAAAAACAAAAACAACAACAACAACAATAAAAACCACCAACAAGAAAAGGATATGGCTTCTATTAGTGACTTTAGTAATCAGAATGCATTGTTTAATAGTAAATAATACATGAAATTCCAAGGAGCTTACATAAACTACCAGGATTAGTGATTTAAACTCTTCACCAAAAGTGACAAAACATGAAGTTTGGAAAGATGTACATTTTTGTTAAGAGATTTGAGAATTTAGGTAGAGTTTATTTAATCTTTATTAATAACACTTTCAGAATTTCCAAAAAGAAAAAAAAAAAAAGAACTTCATGTTCTTTGCTATAACAAGACAGCTATGAAAACAAGAGAATGTGATGTAAATAGAGGTGCATGCATATAAGAGAAGGAACTCTGGAATTGCCAAAAGTTTAAAGTATGTTTGTTACTATATGTGCAAAATTCATGAGTAGCTTAATTACTTTTCTTTAGTGGTGTTCTCAGTTGCTTGTAAATATGTGCATAGATTTCCAGGGTGAATAGCCATTCCTGTCTGCCTGAAATAATCTCTGTTTTATGACTGACAGCCCAGTGTTTTGGGAAATCTTTCAGTATTAAGCAAACCAGGATTTTAGGTAATTCTAAAAATGAGTGTGCTATAGATAGGTATGAATCAGCTTTTCCATTTTTATTCAGAAATATTTTACCCTAAAAATAACATGTAATTCATCAGTCATTTCTAATGAATGGCACTGGTATATGTGTTATCCAGTATAAAGAGTTGAAGTCTCTGCTCTCTTTAAAATCTTTCAGGGATGTTTCTTATTTTTTCTCCTCCTGCTTCAACACAAGTTATCCCTTTGATAGCACTTTTTCCTGCTCTCCTTTTAAATATTTCTATCACAAATTTAAGTTTATAAAAGCATTATATTAATTATCAATAGCTTGGAACATCATAAAAACAGTAATGTGCCGTACATACTTTTTGTACATGTTTTTATGATTCAACATTATATGCAGGACTTTACTTTGCCATGTGACCATTCATGGAGAATATTCATTTTCACCACTGTAAGAAACTAATATAAAATAATACATGATTATATAGTGCTCATTATACTCAGAAACTATTTTTTTCACTTCTCGTATTTAAATTCTTTAATGTTGATAAGAATCAAGAGTGGAAGAAACTCTCATTATCACTGTTTTATATCTGAGAAATTGGAGTATGGACAGAAATTACAGGAAAATTAATAAAATATATACCCCAAATGCTCAATATAGGAAAATTAGCAGAAGAGGTGGAATTCAAATCCATGAAGTATAACTCCAGATGCCTCAAACATGATCATAAAATTAGAAAATCATATTTTTAATTTATCATAGATATCTCCATTATATCAACAGGGAATAGCTGTGGGATATTTATGTAACTTTTTCTCTTACAAATAATAAATGTAACAAACATTCCTACAGAGCTCCTCATTCAACCAAGCAGAGTGTACCACAGTAAGTATAACAAGAGCCATGGTGTATGTATGGTTTTCAATGTGAAATTACTTTATGTTAATACTGACACCAAATAAAATTCTCTTTGTTCTACATTATTGTCAATTTACTGTGTTGTCACACATTATAAAATTTTGACAAATCGATGAATGAATAATAATTCATTTTGGATCCACTTGCATTTCTAGAAACTAATGAGACTGAACATAGTTTCATATTATTGGCTAATTATGTATAAGCCTTTGTAAATAAAATGCTTAGGTTCTTATTTTTTTCTTTTTTAAACATTTTGGTGACTTTTTGAGAAACATTTTTAAATGTTTTAAATCTCATAAAATATTTTTGTTTCATGTATTACTTGCCATGTTTTATAGATATGCGACAAATATTTTTTATAATGCACATAACCACTTTTCAATATAATTAGGAATAGTTACTGCCAGTTCATTGTATATTATATTCTCATAAAGACCTGAATTTTTTTTAGCCTTTTTAATGTTCAATCTTCTGTTTGTCTAGGCACTAGCAACAATCACTTCTACCGTATTTTGTATGGTAGAGCAGCCTACTGCTTCAGTTTTTCTTCCGGTCAGACACCTGCAGAAGTGATCCATGTGCAGCCTGGAGTTCACCCATGAGTCAGCAGGCACAGCACAGTGACTGAAGGAGACACAGGGGAGGACTTTATCTTTCACTATGTTTTCCTGGCTCAGAGTTGGAGAAGTGACCAAAAATGACTAGTGACAAGATTTGATCCAAACACTGATAGGAGGTGTGGATCACGATAAAATAATGGTAGGCATAGGAGGAAAGAGGAAATACCCTCAAATACCTCAAAACTCTTTCGGGTCTAATATATGTTCTCTTACATTTTATTATTAATCACGGTGATGCTTGATTTCCACAATATATGCCCCTTTGGGAAAGTCCAGAATAAGGCATTCTTCTTTATAACTTCATAACTCTCAAGAAATTTCATGCTGTTTATTTTTTTAAGTTTAAGTTGTGCTGTTGATTGCCCCTTTTAGAATCCTTTTTTTGGAGGATTACTAGACATCGAGAACTTAATGTCCAAAAAAGAGCTGTGTTCGGTTGTTTTAAATAGTTGTGCTTTTAACTCTCAAATATCTCCTATATAACTAAACTCATAACCACTATTATTACATAGTTGGAAGACTCCAGGAAAACCTCTTCCCACTTTTCACTTGTTTAGATGATAGTCTGTCTAAATTGACTGAAAAAGGTATCATGACTTATATGCTTAAATGTCACTACCTTTCAACTTTCATCACGATTCATTGACCGTTCTAATGAAAGCATTTTACTGACTTCTATTACAATGTTTTCATATTGAAATTATGAAAGATAAAGCAGGTGAATTATGTTAGTATTTACTCCTTAATACCTAAAAGCTCATAATTCTTGTGTTATTTTTCCTACACTTTATAATCCTTGGGTTTATAGCTAAATGCTTTAACTAATATATTTTGCAACAGTAGACTACTTTAGTATGCTAAATAATGAAGAGCCTTGGGAAATGCTCAGACACTCTGATATATGTTGGGCAAAATTTTATATTTGTTGCAGTATTTCTCTGACTCAGCTTGATATGGAAGTAAAAGAAAGTGTCAAACACAAAATGAAAATTTGTTGCTATTTCAATACAAATGAATATAGAGACTTAGAAAATGTTGGATCATATGATATGAAACTAACATTTTTTACAATATACTGTGTTTGCAAATTATATGCACCAGAGACTTCCAGAAATATGGTGGAACAGTAAGCAGCAGAGTAAACAGTTTAGATGCTGGAATATAGCATCATGGAGAAGTGAAGAAGGAAGGAAGCCCACAGAGAGAGTAAAAAGAAAAACTTAAATGAAGAAGAAGGTGGTAGCTGGTGGCACCTTAGCCTGGAGCCAGACTCACCCTGCAAGAGGAGCTATTGAGGCTGGGAACACAAAGTCATGTTGGTGGTGGTGATGGCTGCTGGTGACCCGAGAATCTCTGCAAAGAGATGCAGCAGTGGAACACAGTGGCGGATGCAGAGGTCTGTGCTGTCTGGTAGTGAGTGCAGAGAACTTGGTCTTCCTGTGGGGTAGGGTGATTGGCCTGTACCCATTTTGGAGTTGGGCAGAATAAGCCCGGGGCCAGGACTGCTACCACCTTCTTCCAGCAGATCCAGATTGAGTGCACACAAGTGCAAGCTGCTTGGACTGAGTCCCACTCCCATGCACGTTCCAGATAACACTGCGCAGTTTCCAACCAGCTTAGGTCTGCAGGCCCTGGCCAGCTCCACTCTCATGCAAACTCCAAGGGCCCACTCAGTGCAGGAGCATGGGGGCCCACAATCAGATACTCATAGCCAGCACTGGCTAGAAAAACCAAACAGTCTCGTTTCAGAGAAATTGCAACCAATGCCAGAAGTGCCTGGGACCTCACTACCCACATGTATGGAAGAAACCAGGAATATGTCAACATGAAGAAGGAAAAGGCAATCTCTGGCATCCAAGCCAAGTAGTGAGAGGTAAACACAGGAGAGGCAAATACAGAAGAGATCAGGAATCACACACCTGAAATGTCTGAAGTGATGTCAACTGAAGTAAAGAAACAACTTCATGAGGCTATAAAAGAAATTAGAACAGAAATACTATCACAGGTAAAAGAAGAAATGAAAAACATAATAAAAGAATTACTAAGCATCTCTAAAGAAGACACAGATAAAAAAATAGAGGAGAATAGGAAAATGAGGGAAACCATGAATGAACAATATAAGAGAGATTTACAATGCATGAAACAGATTCAAAGAGATAGCCAGGAAATTAAAAACACCATTGAAAGCTGGCAAAAACACTGGAAAGAAACTGAAGATAGACTTTCAAATCTTGAAGACAGGTTTGCAGCTTGAGATCATGAAAGGAAAGATCTCTTAAAAATAGGTAGAAACCAAGAGGTAACAATTCAACGGCTGCAAAACAATTCAAAGAAACATAACTTAAGAATTAAAATGGGAGTGAAAAAGCAGGGGTCAAGAAACATGACATCAGGACCCTATTTACAGAAATAATTTCTGAGAACTTCTCAAGCATGGAAAAAGAAAGTGACATTCAAATAAGTGAGGCATATACAACTCCAGCTAGCCATAACCAAAACAAATCTACACCCAGACATATAATAATCAAGATTCCAGAAATTCAACTCGAGAACAGAATATTAAAAGCTGTTAAAGAAAAGAAAGAAATCACCTACAAAGGAAAACCCATTAGAATCACAGCAGATTTCTCAACACAAACCATCAAGTCAAGAAGAGGATGAAGTGAAGTATTGCAAGTCCTGAAAGAAAACAACTTCCAACCCAGACTCATGTACCCTGAAAAACTTTCTCTCAAAATTAATGGAGAAACAAGATACTCCCATGACAAAGAACAACTCAAGGAATTCATGACCACGAAACCAACCCTAGAAGGAATATGAAAGGACATTCTAGAGAGAGATAAAAAGGACCATGGTCTCAATAACAACAGCAATAGGGGATCATCAAGTAGGGTCACCTGATTGAATGGAGAGGAAAAAGGGAGCCAATGGCAGGAAAATAGCATGACATAGACAATGCAGTGCAAGAGGGCCGTAACTAATGTAGATGGCCTCAATGCACCAATAGAAAGAAACAGGCAGAGTAGATCAGGAGACAGGATCCATCAATATGCTCTATACAAGAAACACATTTAACTAGAAAGAAAATTCATAGACTGAAAGTCAAAGGAGAGAGAACAATGCCCCATGTGACAGGGAGCCAGAAAAAAAAGTAGGGGTAATATACCCATCAACTGCAGAATGGAAAAGAAAGATATGACATTTCATGTGGTGGAAACCTACTCAGCTAGAAAGGAATATAACCTCAAGGCTCTTGTAGGTGGATGGAGGCAACTTGAGATCATGCTCATGGATGAGATGGTTCAGAGTCACATGGGTGAATTTCATGTTGTCTCCCTAGTATAACAAATTGAAGGAGTTAGTGGGATCCAAAATGCACAATACATGTTGGGAAAGTCAAAGGGGAGAAAATACCTAAAAAGGGAAGGAAGTGGCCACTGTTAATCTATTTTCATGATTTGAAACTCATATTGTCTTCATTGTTCCGATTAGTTTCTTTTTATTCTGATTTGTTTGATTTTATTATGCTTGATGGCATGGACAGCCATTTTATTTTATTTTATTTTACTTTTTTTTTACAGCACCAGGGATTGAACTCACACTCTCATGCTTGCCAGGCAGCCGCTTAGGCCTCTGAGCAAAATCCCCAGTTGGACAGCTATTTTTAAAGACAACAAAACATATAATTGCAGCCATCGAGGATGT
>RJWT010051429.1:0-10714 GCA_004365215.1 Cuniculus paca
TGCCTGAGCTCGAGATGCCTCAGAAGCTTTTCCTGATGGCTGCGTCCTGGTCCTCCTCACCGGGAGCCTGGGGCCGTCTCCAGTAAGGGCAGCTGGGCTGTCTGCTTTTCCTGGGAAAGCTAAAGCAGGAGGCAGAAAGAGGTGGGGCTGTGGAAGACCAGCACCACCAGAGCCGCCTCCCTGAGGGTGACCTCGTGGTGCCCTGTTTTGGCACAGACTTGAAAATTCCCTTGATCTCCACCCGCATTAACACTCTCCTATGTCAGCATCCATTTATTTACATAGCTTTTATTTTACTGCTACTTTTTCTTGTAATAAATTAACCTCAAAACATTTTTGCCGCTATTGTGTGTGGTCAGTCCTTATATTTTCTTCTTTACATTGTTTTTAAAGAGAGAATGAATAAGAAGTACTTTATGTTAAGAATAGGTTTCACCTGGGTCTCATGCAGGCATTGAATCCAAGCACTCAGGAAGGCTGACACAGGAGGGTCTCAATTTCAAGTCCAGCCTGGACAATTCATAAACTTGGCAAGATCTTGTCTCCAAATAAAAAGTAGAAAGCGGGCTGAGGGTCTTGGCTTCATTTCCCAGTATCCCCCGCAAAAAGAATAAAAATTTTCTACCTGCAACACATCACTGACAGTGTTTTCCTCATTTTCCAAACACATAGGGCTAAATTCAGTGCCCATTTTTTTTTCATTTTGCGTGGACCTCCTGACATCGAGACAGGCATATACCAAACAATTAGCACTGCTGCTTGTGCAATCTGCAGAGCATAAGTTAAAAGCAGGGTCGCCAGCTCCCAAGGCCCCTTACCCTGTCTTTTTCTACTTCCTCCCTTCCTGCAGGAGCTCGGTGACTCTGTTTCTGCACTACCTTTGGCTGTTGTCGTGGTAAACAGATCTCCATCACCTGTCACTTGTTTTATTTTTAGAATCAGCTTCGTGAGTTTTGTTTCCTAAAAGCATCTCTTGGATTTACACGGTAAATCATAAGACAGTGCCTCTTTGACGGTGGCCTTTCTGATCTTCTGAGCTCCCATCTTCCCCATCTCCCTTACACTTCTGCTGCTACTGCCAGTGAGCATGTGACAGGCACCTGGAGAACTGTCACTCCTCTGAGAGCCACCCTTTGCTCCCCCCCCCCAGTTTTACTAAGGAATACCTGACAAGCAAAATTATACATATTTACAGCACACAATACCTTTTCATGGACATGGTGAAATAATTACCACAATCATATCATTAAGATGTCTGTCACCTCACAGTTATCGTATTTTAAATTTTTATGGTGAAAACATTTACAATTTACTCCAGCAAATTTAAGTATACAATATATTATAAGTAGATTACCAGGCTCTTTGTTTAAGATTGAATAATATTCACCTCCGTGTGTGTGTGTGTGTGTGTGTGTGTGTGTGTGTGTGTGTGTGACAGAGAGAGAGAGACTTTCCCTTTCCTCTTCCATCAGTGGATACTTAGGAGCAAGAGCAATGAATAATGTGGCAGCTCAAGTTTTAGCTTTTGGAAACCCTTTGCCATGTTTTGCATGATTTTATACTAATTTACATTCCACAAAGACAGCAGAAGCATTGCCTTCTCTCCACTTCTTTGCCAATGCTTGTTCTGTTTGTTAGTAGGGATTTGCACGTGACCGGTGATACGGAAGTGCAGTTTTGGTTTGCATTTCCCTGATTTTTATTAATGATAAGAATGTTCAAATATTTTTTGTCTTTTTTTTTAAGAAATGAATTTTCACATTCTTTGCCCGTTTTTTATTTTGTTATTTGTTCTCTTGCCAATGAGTTGATTTACTTATATATTTTGGATATTAATCATTTGGAAATGGGTAATTTGCAAACATCTCCCATTTTATATGGGACCTCCTAACTGTTTATTATTTCCTTTGCTGCTTTGAAGATCATTACTTTGATGCTGTAAAGTTTGCCTATTTTTCCTTTTTTGCCCATAATTTTGCAATTAAAATAAAAAGATCACTGGTACAGCATCTATAGATCATTTTAGGATATTTTAAACAATAATTCTTCTAATGCATGTACATGGGAAATCTTTTCATATTTTTGTCTTCTTCAATGTCTTTTATTAATGTTTTATGATTTTTATGTTGTCTTTCAACACCTTTGTTAAATTAGTGATTTCTGAATTATTTTTCAGATACTTTGTTATTAGTGTAAATAAACAGAACTGACTTTGGTTTGTAGATTTTGTATCCTGCAAATAGACTGAACTCATTTATTAGTTCTGATAGTTTTTTTTCATAGAGCCTTTAAAAATATTTTATATATGAGACCATCTTATTTTGAAATAGAAACATTTTTACTTCAATTTCAATATGGATGCCTTTTACTTCCTTTCTTTTGTCTGTTTGGTTAGACATGGATTTCAAATAGCATTGAATAGATTGGGTAACAGTGAGTATTGCATTTTTCCTGAATGCATGGGTTATCTTCTGGTTGCTGGGACAAAATTCCTGACATGCACCACTCAGAGGAGAAAAGATTTATTTTGGTTCATGGGTTCAAGGTTTCTGTCCATGGATGGCTAGGGATCCAGGGCAGAACCTCATGTGGGAGGGCATGGCAGAGCAAAGCTGCTGAACTCCTGACATCTGGGGAGCAGAAGGCATGGGAGGAGCCAAGGAGAGTGTGAGGGGCTGGGGACAGAGAGTACTCATCCACTGACCTCCTTTCTTCATCTGGGGCCCACCTGCTAATAAGCATGGTCAACTATGAGCTTGTCCATGGGGTCATCCGTTCATGCAGACAGTGCCCTGATGATCCCACCACCTCTCTAAGCCCTCCCTGGGCATCATACTATGGGTGAGGAATCCCCATATGTGAGCCTCTGGGTAGTGTTTCATTGGAAAAAACGGGGGCTTTAAAGGACTTGCTTTTGGCATCGTCATGGCAGGAAGTGATGTCAGCCGTGGACTTACCATGTGTAGACTATGTTTGTGCCAACACAACTTCCCTCTGGCCTGTTAGGTTGAAAGTGTACTTTCTATCTGTGTATACCTATGCTACTGATTTTGGTATTTTGATTTCATTTCCTGAGAATTTGCTGAATTAATTCATTAGTTCTCATAATTTTTTGTTGGAATTTTGGGGAAATATATATGCTCATTTCTCTTATTGCTCTGGCTGGGATTTCTAGAACTGTGTTGAAAAGAAGAAAGTAGACAAGCTTGACTTGTTCCAGATATACAGAAAAACTTTCAGCTTTATGCCACTCATTGTACAGTTAGCATTGGTAATCACAAATGACATACATGTATGTGTGTGTGTACATATATATACACGCACATATATATGTGTGCGCGTGTGTGTGCCTTGCTCATAAGTGTTTTTATCATGTTATATGCTATCAGGATGTATGCTATTTCTCTACCTAATTTGTTCAGTGTTTTTATTATGAAAACATGGTGACTTTTACCATTTTTTCAACTTACTGAGACAATTATCTTCCATTTGTTTTTTATCCTGTTGAGGTCCTATGGCAAGTTTATTGATTTGGATATATGGAATGAACTTCATTTTTATTTGATGAATACCATTTGATTATGGTGAAGCAGACTTTTAATGTTTTGTTGGATTTTGTTTATTAGTATTTTTTAGGGGGGAATTGGTATGTCTATCAACAATATTGGTATTTTCTGGTGTAAGGTATTAGGATAAAGCTGCTGGCCTCATGAGGTGTGTTTGGAAGAATTTATCCTTCTTCTACTTTGGGGAAAAACTTACATAGAATTGGTATTAGTTCTTTAAGTGTTTGGTGCAGTTCATCACTGAAGCTATCATGTTCCAAGCTTTTCTTTGGCAGAAGGATTTTTATTCTATCTTGTTTCATGTTCTTGGTCTGCCAAGGTTTTCTATTTCTTAATGATTCAGTCAGGTGATTTATTCTAGGTTATCAAATTTGTTGTTCATAATATTTAACACCTAATGATTCTTTGAATTTCCACGGTATCATTTGCTATATCTACCATTTTATATTAGATTGTTTTGAGTTTTCTTTCTTTTTATTACTTAGGTAAGATAAGAGATACCATTGACTGAACAGTTTGTTTAATAGTTTTGATAACATAGTCCTTTATTGTGTAGATATTGTATAGTTTTTCCTAACTCTTCATTTCATTGATTTCTGCTCTGTTCTCTGTTATTACTTGCTGTCTACTAATTTTGGGTTTGGTTTGTACTTGTTTTTGCATTTCAGTACATTGGAATGAGCAGAGTTATTTTTGGCAAAATCCAAAAAATACAGAACGAAAGTAAAAATAGATTCATTGAATCACATTGAGTTAAAAGCTTCTTCACAGCAAAAGAAGCAAGAGGTAGAGACAAAACATGGAATAAAAATATCCAAAAATATTCACATGACAAAGCATTGATATCTCATATATATACAAGGAGTTCCAAAAAGTCAATCGCAAAACATAAATTACAGAACTAAGAAATGGCAATAGATGTAAGTAGGTAGGTCCTTAAAGAAAACATACATATATATGACCAACAAGTAGTCATCACTAATAACAAGAAAAATGCAAAAAATATCACATTACCCCCTAACAATAACTATTATTCAAATTATCCAAAGTAACAATAGTAATGATGTTGAGAAACAAGAACCTGTGAACACTATCAGTAGGAATATAAATTAGCAAGAATACTGTGCAAAGCAGTATGAGTTCCATCAAAAAATTAAAAATAGAACTACCATGTGAGTCAGCAATACTACTGGGTGTATATACATGAGCTTCGAAAATTTACATTTCAGCTTTGAGCTAGTAATCATTTTTCAGGAACAGTAAGCAAATTTTTTCTCACAACTATAGCTTGTTTTAATCCATAGGAATACTATTTTCAGGTGGTATATGATACATTTTTGTGATACATTTTGTAATACATTTTAATCTCAGCATTCTAATGAAAGGTATCCAAAAGGCATAGCCATCAGCAACTCACTTGAAGTGTTTTATTGTATCATTGTTATTCAGTTAAATATTTTGGCAAATGAGTTTATATTAATGTGAACTTTAAAGAATGTTAGCTTTAACTTATGTGTACAATGAAAGCATTAAAATACATAAAATCACACAAGAATGTAGGTTGAGGCACAATATTCTTTTATTGTGGAACAAATGCCTTCAGTTGAAAGAGTGGTATTATTTCAAACAGTAACATTTTTCCAGCTTTTTAAAGAAGTAATGATAACAAGCAAAAATGGAGAGATACTTTGGAAAACAAAAGCTTGTTCCATACTGGTTTAGAAATTGATCTCAAAAGCAGACAAACTATGGGGAATCTAGATGTTAGTACTTAAGGAAGCAACAAGTACTTTTACTAATGCCTTTGTTCATGGCTATGAGACCTTAGAAGAAATGACCTTGTTAACCAAGAATTAAAATATTCCATGTTGTTTAGAGAATTTTATAGCATTTTCAGGATGTATGGAGTATGTTGTGGGTTAATTCATTGCAAAACTACAAGCAGAAAAATATTTTTTAATTGCTCTTATGGTGCATTAGTCAGCTTTCCTGTAGCTTGGAGAAATTACCTAACACCCACAACTTATAGTTGGAAATATTTGTTTGGCCTATGATTTCAGAGGATTAATTGTACTGTTGGCTGGGTCCAAGGCAGGAACTTTATGGTGGGAGCCAAGGCATAAGAAAGCTGGTAAGTTCTTGATGACTGAGAAGCAGAGTAGGGGTACAGCACCAGAGAGGAATGGGCCTGGAAGCACATACAGTACCCAAGGTTACACCTCCACGACCCACTTAAGCATGCTTCACGAACTGTCTAGACAGCAACCATGACAGAAAGTTACACAATCACTCTAACAATCACCTCTTACCCCTTGTCAATTTGATACACAAATACTTCCCCTTAAGCAATGCTTAATCTCCAAATAAATGCAATACAGCAATAGGTTGATAATTCCACCTAACATGATATGACTGTCTTGAGTACAACTGAACATGCAATAAGCCACTCCCAAGAAATACCAGCAGTCCCAACATTATCTTAAGTCCAAGAGAAAGCCTCCTTTGAGAGTCAAGGCAAACTCTGAGCTGTGACCCCAGTGAAAATACCAAAGAAGTATGATGGTACACGATAAACATTCCATTCCAAAAGAGTGAGATGGGTGATAAGAAAAGAGCAGGACCAAAGTATACTAACACAGCAGTTTAAACACTAAGTCCTCCAGCTCTATATCTGGCTTCCAATGTGCTAGTGGTTTCATGTGAGTCCTAGAGGATTTGAGTAGCCCCACTCCTGTCTTTGGACTTGCTGATTGCTGTACACAGGCAAATTTTTTTGGCTGACTCAACTTGGAGCCTGCTATTTTCCTTGGTAGACATCCACGTTCCTAGCATCTCCAAATTCCTGGGGTTTCTGCTTCATCTTCATTTTTATTTCCAAAGCTTCACGACTGTCCTCCTTTCTGATACTCTTTGCCTGGTTGCCCAGGCTTTCCTCAGATATTTGGGTGGAAACCTATCTGCCCCCATAATTCTTGTATTCTGCATGCTGGTAAAACCAGTACCGTCTCGCTGTCTCCAAGGTTTACAGTCAGTAGAAACAGTTTTCATACCCCGTGGACCACAGCTGCAGTGATTTGTTAGTATTTGGATGACTGAGCACAGTGAAATAAATCCTGGGGAACTAGTTCTTTATGAGTCCCTTCTCCAGCAAGGGTCTCAGGATTCCCTTCTTAAATGAAAAGTTGACACATTTGTGCCTTTGGACCTGCAATTGGTAGGGTCTTTCTGATTTTTGGCATGCACTTATAGCATCTTGCTTCTTGTTCCTGGAGAATGTGATTGCTTTCATTTTAATGGCACTAATGTCATTAGCAGTCACACTTCCTTTGGCCCCAATTTTATCAGGGGTTCTTTTCAAGCTAAAATTTAATGTTTTCAAATTTTTCTGCTGTATTTGTTTTTTCCTAAACCTCACCCCAAAAAATTTGGGTAAGAGCAGTTTGCAGTATCTGTGCCACACCTTGGGCTGTCATGCAGTTTCCTCCACACTTAGTCTCCTGCAAAATCTTAGGACATGAGCAAAATGCATATGGTAATTTTTTTTTCAGGATGGACCAAAATGCATAATAGGTATGAAATAGGAAGAAAATGTTCAAATGGGGAGGGCAAGAGGGAAAGGAAAGAAGGAAAAAGTAAAAAAAATGAGAAAAGAAGGAAACGTGAAACAAAGCCTTTGTAAATGAGGAGGAAAGAGAGATGAGGGGAGGGGAGGGGAATGGGAAAAAAGAGAAATAAGTTATGTCATGTACAGGTACAAATTCTCTATGATGAATGTGATCATCATGAATATCTAAAATGTATCAATAAAATCTGATTGGAAATAAAAAAAAAAAAAGAAACACACATGGCTCCTAGTCCAATTGCCAAAGGAATCCTTGTTCCCAACTGAATTCTGCTAAGCCTGGCCTTTACTGTCTGCATTTTCCCCAGTGTTCTCATCTTTGGGGACTTTCACAGAACTATCCATCAGGCATTCTAGGACTTCTCTATTGTTCATATCCAAACATTTCCAAACACTTCATGCAAGCAATTTCCAAAGCATCTTAACTACATGATCAGGTATAGTTACAGCAACAAATCTATCCTTGGTAATAATTTCCCATATTACTCAATTTTCTCAATCCTGGGATGAATAACTTGACAACCACAGCTTAGAGGAGGAAAGGTTCACTTGGACCCCAGTGTCAGAAGATGCAGTCCATGCTTAGCTGGTCCCAAAGGAAGAACATCATGGTACAAGGGCATGACAAAACAAACCTGCCTAATTTATGGTGTCCTAAAAACAGAGCAGGGGAACAATACAGAGGGGAAGGGGCCAGGGCCACATAAAGTAACCACATTCACATTGTCATGACCCAGCCCGATCCAGAAGTGTGTTTCACTAATCCCATGCTAAACAAGTTGACACAACTAATCAAACTTATATGCTTTGGCAAAATAATAAAAATGCATGTAAGGAATTTCTTTCTCTTTCTTCTTTTCTTCGTCCTTTTCCTTTTATTTCTGCTTGCTTTTCTATTTCAATTAATAACACTAGCTGTAAGGTATTATGTTGCTTTGACTAACTAAAAATGGCATCGCCTATGTAAATCTTAAGAAAGGTGAGAGATTGGCCTTTTTTGTTCTTTATCTGTTGCACATGTGGTGCCTGTGGTCTTTTCTGAAGCTGAAGTGGAAGATTGTGCCTTCGGCAGAGCCTCTCCTTACTACTGGGAGTAAGGACCATTGGCATTAATTTCTCGCACTTTTTATAAAACATCCAAACAGATAGTGGGTGCCTGAAATTCCTCTACAGCATGGATGTGGGATAATAGCCAGAGAGACAACACATTTTTCCTGACTTTAGAGGGTAAAAATATCTAACCTGTACAGATATTTTCAGATTCCAGTATAGTTAAAAGGGAACAAGTATATGGAACATGAGAGATTTGCTAGGTATTGCTTGGAAAGAGAGCCATCTCTGGTAGTTGCTCAGTTCTATCATTATTAGTCTAGAAGTAGGAGAAACACATTTGAAGCCTGGAAATATAGCTACTGATCTATCTGTCATATCTTTGCTATAGTTGTGAAGATGGAGAAAAAGATAAGATATTGAAAGGGGGCATTTTAAAATCATATTCAGGATATCATTACGTATCTTTCCAGGGAACCTCCCAACGCAGTGGCAGCCAGGACCAAAGAACAGCAGTAATAGGAAAGGAACTCAGGAACGGTGCTTGCTCAAGTGCAGTGTTAGGTGTTGGCAAAGGACCAAGATGCTGCAAAGTGTCAATCCCAATCTTTTTCTTCTGGAAAGCTGTGTTTGCTGTATGCATTTGTTCATTACACACATGCACATACACACTCCCCATACCTAGAGCAATTTGCACATATGTATTTTTTCACGTTTTGCATTATATAGTTTATTTAAAAACTGACAAGTATGAAAACCAAACAAATGAATTATATTTGTATAACTCAGAAATAATTGGGAAATTAGCATTTTCCGTGTTTTTAATATATTGCAATTATCTTGTATTTTGCTTATTTTTAATTTAAAATAATCATGGGCATTTCATGTATATCTAAACTTTTTATACTTATCATTTTAACTATATTGTGTTCAAAGAATCAGTGAAGGGGTAGTTTCAGTTTTTAGCCATTTTTTTTATAGAGGAGTTCTTTGATTTGTCTCTCTTTGCAGGTGTTTTTCGTTTAAATATTTCCCCTAATTCTTTCATTTGTTCATTCATTCATTCATTCTTTTTGCTTTCTTTTACATTCTTTATTCTTATTTTAAATGGTCAACACTTGATGCTACAGCTAGTTTTATGAGGGTTGACAGGACTTGTTTCATGAAATGTTAATGATATAAGTGGGCATGAATGTGTGCAAACCAGTTTTTGTGTATGTGTGTGCACACGTTTGTGTGCACAAGTGTATATGTGCATATGTGTGCACAAGGGCATATGTACCTCTTTGCACATGAGAGACTGGTGTTCTGGTGATGTTGATTTGTTGACAACTGAGCTTGAGATGGAGATGAACCAAACCAAATTTCTTTTTTTTTTTTTTTTTTTTTTTTTGCTGTACCAGGGATTGAACTCATGACCTTGCACTTGCCAGGCAGGTGCTTAGGCCACTGAGCCAAATCCCCAGTCCTACCAAACCAAATTTCTACGATGTATTCCCAGTGCAGCAGGACTGGTAACCTGGCCTCATGGTTTTGCATTCAAGTGTGGATCATTTTTTTAATCCAGGTGCTCTGATGTCTGAGTGTCTTGAAAGTAAGGAGGGGAGGAGCCACATGTCCAACCGGAAAGACTGTCTTGGAGATCTTTGCTCTCCACATTGTGTTCTCAATCATCTACTGTGTGAGCGCCACTGAACTCGCGAAGGAGAGGAGCGGCCCCTTCCCCGCCCCGTGAGGCTGCGGAGCTGAGCTGGAAGCACAGAGCCTCCTGGGGCTTGGGGCGGGGAAGTGAGGACCATGGCCAGGACAGCAGAGGCAGCGAGCAGAGCAGCCAGGGCGGAGGCACTGCCACGCCGGCCTGGGAGGTTGCGAGGATCCCTGCGTGAGACGCACTGGAGAATTAGAAAAAGCCTTTTGTTTTACTTTATCTTTTAAGCTTCTCCAAATGTACCATTTCGTTTTTATCAGAGTTGAAGAAACAATTTTCAAAAAAATGAATAATTGAGTCCTGCATGTATGGGGTATTTCATTTAACTGCAAGTATATTTTTATAGTTAAAATTTTAGTACAAATACACCTTCTTTTCTGTGACTTAAAGACAGTTTTAACAGAAAACTAGTTTGCTCATATATCTAAGTAATGAAAAAATTGATGAACAATATAACAAATGAACAAATTTCTAAATAATAAGTTGAAAAATATTTGTGTTCCGTATGTTTTTTTCACTGCAGGGGACCACCCCACTCACTAGTGCAGACTAGGCTACACCCTTACCCTCAAAATTAGATTGCTATAGAAATCAATTCATTTTAATTATTTACTATTTGGTTGACAATAGTTTTTTCCTTAGCAGAGTATAGTCTTTCCTTGTTTCTAATCAACTGATACATTCTTGAGAAGGATGTGAAAATACAGTCAATGCTTAGGATAGTATATAAGTGGATAGTCTTAGATCTATGCCCAATGCAGAATTCCT
>RJWT010051430.1:0-10700 GCA_004365215.1 Cuniculus paca
TGAAAGTTCATCTCTCCAATCAGGAGAGAGATCCTCCAATCTCCTTGCTGTCACCCTCAATCCTGCCTAATCAGCAATTTATCACTAGTTACAAGCATTTCTTTTAAATGCTACCATTGGAATTTGCAGTCCAACTGGTTCCTAGCAGAAAACAGCATTAACTTTCTCTTTTTCTTTTCAGTACTAGGAATTGAACCTAGGGCCTTCATACTGAGCTGTGTCCCCAGCCATTTTTGTTTTTTGTTTTTTGGTTTTTTTTCTTTCTTTAAAAAAATTTTTTTTTTAATTTTTGTTTTTAGTTCTTGTTTTTCGGGGTCTCGCTATGTTGTTCAATTGTCAAGGCTGAGTTTGGATTTGTGATCCTCCTACCCCAGCCTCCCAGACTGCTGGGATTACAGACCTGTGCCACAACACCAAGCTGGCTTTAGCTTCTCCATGTGTCATTATCTTTGCTTTCTCCAAGGTGAATGCTATATCCTCAACTTGGGTGGAGGAGTCTTGTCTGTGTGTTTTGTGTTTAAAATAGTTTATGCACACATAACAAAAAAAAAATTAGAAAACTTTATTAAGTTCAGAACTGTAGATGACTTTCTGAGGTTAAAAATAATTTTAAAAAAGAGGTTGAGGGTATGGCTCAGTGGCAAAGCACGCACAGAGTTCTGGGTTCCATCCTCAATGCTACAAAAAAATAACAATAATAGTAATAAAAGAAAACAACAGGGCAGGGGGGGCTCGTGGAAGATTGCTTCTCTAACATGCACCTTGCCTTGGGTTAGATCTCTAATGGAAAAAAAAAAGATTGAAATGTTAAACTCATCAAATATTTAAATTTCTTCATACTAAAAATGTCTATGCAGCCTTGAAATAATAAATAAAAATTTGAGGGAAATACTACAGCAAACACTACAGATTAAGGATTAAATGAGCTCATACAAAGGAGCCAAATAAACCAGGCATGGTGGCACACACTTGTAATCTCAGCACTGTGCGGGCTGAGGCAAGAGGACCACTGCAAGTTTGAGGCCAGCCTGGACTACATAGTGTGTTCAAGTCCAGCCTGAACTACATAGTGAGACCCTGTCTCACAAAAAAAAGAAGTAGAAGAAGAAGAAGAAATAAAGGAGTCATATTAAAAACAAGTCTAAAGTCTACTATATAATACACAAGGAATGCAAATAGTGCACATGCAATTGAGTGATAAACATTTAGCAGAATGATCAACTTCACAAATACTAACAAGCAAATTAAGAGAATATTAAAACTGCAACTACAGTAGTATATGACACTTTGCCTACCCACCAATTTAGCAAAGGTGTATTAAAATATGAATGCCCCAAACTAACACAAGAGTGGTGAAATGTGTCCTTTCTTACACTGCTGGTGGTAGGAACCAAAATTAATACAAAACCTTCTAAATAGCATTTTTCTCTGGGATCTAGTGGGACTTTAAAATGGTCTACTTTCTCACCGTCTCATCCCAGTCTTAGTAACCTATGCTGAAAATGCACAAATATTTTGACAATAGGATAAACAATCTACTATTTTTAAGTGAAAAATTAGACATTAATTTAACATCTAATAACAGTGATCTGTTTAGGCAAATTCCATGAATAAAACAATAGCCATTTGAAATGACAGTTACAAATAGTTTTTAAATAAGGTAAATTACTATCCTAAAATATTAAGTGCAAAAAACAGGGCATACCAATTTTTTTTTTTTAATTCATGAGGGTAAAGCCTGGAAGAATATAGTTTCCAGAGGTTAATAGTGGTCATGACTAGGCAGAGGGATTTCAATTCATTTTATTTCTGTTTCTTTGTATTTTTATGCATTCAAAACTTTTTATATCCAGCATGTATTACTTTTGTAATTAGAAAAAGGAACAATAAACAAAAGAAAGAAGCCAAAAACAAAGTAAGAATAACAAAAGTACTATGATTTCCCTATCTTCCTGAAAAAAAATTCTGAAGACCATTCCTGAAAAAAATTTTTTTTGTCTCCCTGTAGGTAACACTCCTGGGCCTGATGTTTACAGAGAAAGTTGGTTTATTGCAATATTAATGTGGTAAATTGAGAAATGCCCTGGTTCCTGACACATGACTTTATAGGGTAAAGCTCTCTGCAATAACATGCATAATAATCTTTTCAGCAATCCCTGCAATTAAGGGGTTGCCAAACTGGAATTGTTACTTTATTTGAGACAGGTACACACACATATGCATGCAAATACGATAGCAGAAATGCAGAACCAACTGCCCCCTTGAAGAAAAACAGCATCATTAGCTCTACTTGAGATGACAAGATATTCAACAACCTCATATGAACAGACTTGGTACTTTCTTTTCCTTCAAAAAAACACTGATCATTAAAGCCCAGCATATGAGTCACATAGAGAGAGTGATATCACATATGCAGAGAGATGATTCTGTGTCTCTGTTGTCACAGTGCTTTGGACCTTAGGACAAATTTAAAACTGGTGACTTGTGGAATGTGGAGACCCGCTCAACTGTGAAGCTGGATGAGCAGTGAAGGAAGTTTAGAAGTTGCACCGTGAGAACCAGTTTTCTCAAGAACTTAATTACAAGTGCACAGTTGTGAAAACATTTATGGAGAAAGCTAATCCTACACTATGGCTGGGTTTATGATAGCCCTTTTTCCTTGATAATTATTTCCATTCGGTGTGCATATATACACGGGGGGAGGGGGGCTGCGATGTCTATAGCCACTCGATGTCAACAATGTGCCTTCTCCACTTCTATAAAGCCAAAGGTTTCTCTGACAAGAACTGAAGCCGGACCATAACTTAGAGGATACCTAGTGCTAGCTTTGTTTCAAATGTAAGAAAAAAACTGTTTCCAAGGTTACACCACTAATTAGTGGTGTTTTTATGGGACCCAGTTGTATTTTATTGTTCCATCGCCTTAGCAGTGTGCTGCCCTTAGTTGCTTTTCCACTGCTACCATGGATTAGGTGTATAAAGACACAATATTTAGATTGTATCTTTGAACCCAAAGACAATCAAGACAATTAACCAAATAATTCTCTTGGGGGAAAAAAAACATTTGTGACGAGAAGGAGTCTCATTGTTCTGGGATAAATGTCTTGGGGCTGATTCAGAGAAGGTCTCTGTGCCAGGGATCACTGACCCTGCAAATGAGGGCGTCACCCCAGGTAGAGGCAAGAAAGGAAAAAAACCCACAACCTGATAGAGACAAACGTCAAGAACAATCAAGGATTTGGGAACAGGGAGGAGTGGGTGCAAATAATGAAAGAGGCAGGTGTCAAACGTTGTTTCAGCAAAACTGTGGGAGAGAAACAAAGTAGCCCCAGCTGGCACGTGTGCGCAGGTGCACACACACACACACACACACACCTGAGCGCCCCTGCCTTGGAGCAGTTCACAGATGCACTCTTTAGCCTCTTTCCTTCTGGACCTTGTTACGGTTAATACATTGTGTCAACTTGCACAGTTAAGAAGTTTAACTGAGAGACTCAGCAAGGAACCAGGGTTCTTACTTTGTAAATATCCTCATCCTGTGCAAAGGAGGGCAAGGATGTTTTCTGAGTGTTATACCCACCCTGAAGGTGTGGAGGGGGGGCTGGTCTGTGTACAATGAGGGTAGAGAAGAGGTTTGCGTTTTGCTGTCTTTTGCTTTGGCTGCTGCCTTGAAGTGTTGCCCCAGTGCCATGCCACCCTGCCTTAGAGCTACCTGATTATGGACTGAAATCCCCTGAAACTGTAAGCTAAATAAACCTTTCCTTGCTTCACTTTGAGTGTCAGGTGTTTTGTCCCAGCAATGAAAAAAGTAACCAAGACAGATGTACAAATTCTTCCTCTTTACTGCTCTGACCTGATAACTTTTACTTGTCCTTAGACACAATTCAAGCAACATTCCTCTCTGAGCCTCCCTCCATTCCCTCCACCCTCACCTAGAGGCGAATGCAAGGGGCTGATAGATGATAGATAGATAGATAGATAGATAGATAGATAGATAGATGATAGATAGATAGATAGATAGATAGATAGATAGATAGATTGTTGCAGATTGAATCCAGGGCCTTGCACATGCTAAACATGAGCTCTAGCACTGAGCTACACTGAGAAGAGTACAATGGGAGGAACATAAGCTTTAAATACCTGCCAGGCCCAGAGTTGAAAATGATGTTCCAAGTCTACTAGTAAAATAAGAATGTTCTCACAGTACCCTGTCATGTATATTAAATCCAGAGGCCACCAAATAGTCTCCCATATTTTAAATCAAGTAGAAGAGCCAGGGGAATGGGAAGAGAATCAAGAAGCCAAACCATGCCTTCCCATGAGCCAGGTGGTGGACGGGCTGGGAGACAAGAAGAGCAACACCTCCCACCCCACCCTCACCCCTCCCCATAAGCAATGAACTGATTCAGAGGAAGTCAGGCTGAGATGACAGCAACTGAAGTAAAAAATAAATAAATAAGTAAATAACTTAATGCTTGTATTGTTCGATTGACTTTGCAGGCCTAAAGTTGGCAGTCTGAGCATCTATTTGGAGGATAACAATATGCACTATAGCAACTGTGGATAACACTGTGCACTATAGCAACTTTTGTCTTGTTTTTGAAATCCAATGTTTTGTTCCATTTTACTGTTTTGTTTTATTCCTGTATCTGGTAACCTGAACAATTATTTTGAAGATAATGATATGCAATATAACAACCACTGCTAAATTTCTATCTTGTTTTGAAAACCTACATAGCTATTGTTGTTTTTTGTTGTTGTTGTTGCTGTCATTTTGCTTTAGTTGTTCTTTTGTTTGCTTCTTGATTTTTGTTTTTTTTTTCTCTTTAAAATAAAATAATAAAGCAAGTGGAAAAGTTAATAAATACTATACAATCAAAAGCCATAATTACAGATGCAGTCGAGGTTTGCCTGTCTGTTCAGCCACTATTGTAAACCCACCATAGGGATATGATGGCCTACGAACTTCGGGCTGATCCAGAACACTGTTCCCACTGAACAATAGCTTGAGCAGCCTTTATTTACATCTTTGCTATTCTTTTCATCAAAAAAATTTTACATCAATTTAGACTTTCAAAATTACTGCATTAAGGCTGGGCATGGTGACGCACACCTGTAATCACAGCACTCAGGAGGCTGAGGGAGGATGATCACCAGGAGCTCAAGGCCAGCCTGGGTTACAAAGTGAGTTCAAGGCCAGCCTGAACTGCATAGTGAGACCCAGTCTCAAAAAGACAATAAATAAACAAATAAATACATAAATTTTTATTTCAATTTCTGAGTCTCCTTAACTTTTGCACTCAAAGTGATTGCCCACTCTCAGCTTCTGTCCCTACTCTGTTTGCCTTCTTTTTTCACCATCTTCAACATCAGAGAACCCAGAAAGCCTAGTGAACCAGATGCCAATGCAGGGGTGGTGAACAGAGGTAAGGGAGCCTGTCTTCTACCCACAGATGGTCCTAGCTGCTGAAGAAGAGAGGAGTGGGAGGCAGAAATAAAGATGCACCCTCTGACTCCATCCCATAAAATCTGCTTATTCAAAGTATTAGTTACACAAAATTACACATGAACAAATGCCTAGCAGTTGGGACTTTAATTGTGAGCAGAGAAAATACCCTATATGATGTAGGAAAAGAACTTGGGATTCAAGGTGAAAGAGCAAGGTTCTACTTCTGGTCTCTCTACCAGTTAGCTGGGAAAATACTCTAGTAGCCTCAGTACTTCATCTATAAAGTCTGTGAGTATTATTGAACACTGTCAATGTCCTGGGAGAACACAATTACACTTTGAGGGGGAGATGGAGGAAATAACCAAGGCAGCAAAGCCCTAAGGGTAGAGATGTGTGCCATGACACCATGAAAATAGGGCCCCAAGGAGAGCAACTGCTGTAGGCAGAGCGTTCAGGAAGGTGAGAGCTGAGCTGAATGGGGTACAAATAGTAGCAAGAAGATATGCGATACTGGCAAAGAACACCTCACCCGGGGGACTGCACACGTGAGAACATGGCAGAGTGAACTGTGAAACCATCAAACTCATGGACGCCGAGCAGACTGGTGGCTGCTGGGAAGCTGGAGAGAGGGGTATACAGGGTGGTGTTAGTTTAGGGGTACAAAGTTCAAGTTATGCGAGATGAGCATCTTAGGGAGATCTAACACACAGCGATGTGACTGCAGCTCACAACAGCAACTATGTGAGATGACAGATATGTCCATCAATATGTTAATAAGTCTGAACGTCGTGATTATTTCACAGTGTAAATGCACATCAAAACATCGAGTGGCAGCTGGACACAGTGGTGCATGACCATTGCAAACAGGCTTCTCAGGATACTGAGACAGAAGGATCACTTAACCCCGTGCATTTGAGACCACCCTGGACAACATATCAAGAACTGTTGTCTATACACACAAAACCCCCCAAGTCCCCTAAAGCTATCCAAACCCCATCAACTTCTACATGTTATATATACAACTTTTATTTGTTAGTTAGACCTCAACAAAAAAGTGAGGTGGGAACAATTTGATGAAGAGCCAAAGTAACTTCACTGGCTTGATGGACAGATTCCATGAGACACTAGTTAAATACCATGGTGGATTGACAACTGGTGGTCAACTTGTAACACCCAACTGAACTGAATCAGCATGGTGCTGGGTGTGGAGGGCCCACCTGGGGATTGTTAGCAATAACATAAAAAGGAGATGAAGAACTAGTGTTGTTGGTTTTTCTGTTGCCATTGGTTCTCCTGGAGGAGCTTGTGGAGCTTCTTTCCTGATATGAACTTTACTGTTCTCATTGTCAGAGGAGCTCGGGACTTCCCTGATGCTGAGGATGGTTGTGGTACTTTTTGGGGGAGCTCTGGTTCTTTGAGCATCACTTCCTGACTCCAGTGCAGAAATCTTAGCCTACTGGCGCAGATCCTTCATCCCACTGGCATAGACTTTCTAGCTTCCACCACCGACCTTTGGGCCTTCTCAGCACAGATCCATGAAACAGATTTGCATGAGACAATGTCTTGGGCTCTAGCCCTCCAGTTGGGACTAGTGAGGGGCATTGTCATGGGCTCTAGGTCTTCAGCTGGACTCATGCAGGACACTGCCCTGGAATCCAGGCCCTCAACTGGATTCTCTGGGTCTTTAGTGTGTGGACAGATTTCCTGCACTTTTTTTTGTACTTGACTCTTTGGGTGACTATCATAAAGTAACCCGATAAATTATGTGTCCTGTATTAAACTGTTTCCCTTGCAAACCCCGACTACAACAAAGACTATACAAGGTCAATGATTATTACTCTCCTTGCAATGTCCCTGCTGTAGGCCAATCCCAGCTGGCAGGTCTCAGGGCTGCCAAGTGCACTGGTGCTGGCCACTCCACACACCAGAATGTGCCTATCGAATTGTACTTTTTGTGAATGGCAGTCCCCATTGAAGCAAGTCATTGGGCAATTGAAGGTACTAGTCCTGCCAAGATTTTATTTTAAGCATAATCAATGACACTGAAAAGCTTCCGATGTCTTTAAGAATGTGGTAAAATACGCATGCTCGTAACTTTTAGGAGTCCTCTTGGATCATTTCTGTTCCCAGCAAGAGACACATAAAATCTTGGGAATGGGCTCCGGGGTGCCTAAGGTCCAAGCTGCCTCTGGCCTGGAGGGAGAAAGGTAATGAAAAGAGAGATAATGCCTGGCAGGGGAGAGACAGTGATTAATGTGAATCATTTACATTGGCCTTTCTCTGTGCTGAGATCAGCTTGGCCTCTGTCTCAGCCACACTGGCTACTATAGCAGATGAGTGTGCCTTGCCCCAGGTCAATCACCAGGAAGATGCTGTAGTCATAGGGTCCGCAACACCTGGTGCTGTCCTCATTGAATCTCCCCTCACCCACCAAATGCAACCATCTAGAGACAAAAGGCTGCACCCAAGAAAAACCCTCAGCCCAATCTGGTGGGCCGGCATTACAGAGCCTTAGTTTAGTTAGAAATAACAACCTTTCTCAGTCAATCTCAGCGTCCTAGTCTGTTTTCTATTCCTGTAACCAAATACCTAGAACCCTCCCAAGTTCTGGGCTCACTGGTATGCACCACCATACCCAGCTACACAAAAGTGGTTTTTTTTTTGTTTTTTGTTTTTGGTACCAGGGATTGAACTCATGACCTTGCACTTGCCATGTAGGCAAGCACTTACGCCGCTGAGCTAAACCCCCCGCCCTAGCTACCGAAAACTCTTAAAGGCCTCACACCTCTCAGCACTGTTACACTGAGGACCAAGTCTCAATATGCATTTTAGTGGGAACAAACCATACCCAAAATACAGCACATGATAAACCCATGCTGTGACATATTATGCAAAATATTAAATAATAATTATTAAAACTATAGAAGGAGAAAATACTTGTAAGGAAACTTAAAGTACACAGAGTGTTAGATATGCCATCATTATAGTTGGATAAAAATGTGGATTTGCCTGGTTAAAGTCTTTAAAAAAAATCAAACCAAAGCTAAGTATATCACAGTGGATGTGGGGTTTCTTTATATGGAGATGCAAATGTGCTAAAGTTAGGTCATGGCCATGGTTGAACTCTGTCAATAAATTAAAAGCACCAAGCTATACATTTTAAATGTGTGAATTTTAAGGCAACTGAGTTATAATTCAACAAAGTTGGTGTCTTAGTTACTTTTCTCATAGCTGAGATGAAATACCCAACACCCACAGTTAAAGGAGGAAAGGTTTATTTAGCTCATAGTTTGTTGAGATTTAAGTCCGTAATTGTCTAACCTCAAGGCAGGGTGACACGGCAGAGGGGAAATACAGAGAAGAAACAGTTCATGGTGGCAAAAGGTAGCAAGGCAAGCAAGCAAGGTATAAGACAAACCTCTTTCTGTCCCTCATACTGCATCTAGGCTACTAGGACTAAGGCAGTGCCAAATGGATCTGTGGACTGATTTAGTTAGCAATCATTCACCCTTAATCCTAGCACCCTGAAGCCTAGCATTGCACCATGAGTCAATCACACACCCTAGATCCAGCCACCTCTGAAAAAGTCCCTCCTATGACTGCATGGGACTTTAAGGGGATATCTAAACACAAGCCATAACAGCTGGTTTAAAATAAGGTACAGTACTTTCATACAAAATTTCATTTTGTTGGGGTAGTAGAGTTATGCAGCTTCATACACCCCCACAATCCCATCCACATCCTGCAAAAGTGACTTATGGGGCCACAGATGCATGGATAAATAGGAAACAGAAAAACTCTGGTATCATGCTAATGGGGATAATAGGCAAATAAGAAGCACTGGGTGTGGTGGGACACACTTAAAATCCCAGCACTCAGGTGGCTAAGGCAGGAAGATTGCCATGTGTTCGAGGAGTTTGAGGCCAGCCTGGGCTCCATAGTGAGTTCAAAGCCAGCCTGAACTGCATAGTTAGACACTATCTCACAAGACCAAAAAGAAGGAAGAGGAGGAGGAGGGGAGTAGCAGCAGTAGCAGCAGAAGCAGCAGCAGTGACAGTAGCAAGTTACCTCTTTTTTCTCCAGATTTCAATCATCTCTAGTGTTCCTTATTAACTGAACTAACAGAATGTCAGCTGGAAAAGGAGAATATGGTTTGTAAAAGCCCAGCCTCAGCAACACAGAGCAAAGAAGGAGGTGGATTTTGGATTAAAAGACAACAAGAAACCACTACAGATCCCTCCAACAAAAACAAGGGGAACCAGACCTTCCGGAAAGATGGCAGAACAGTAAGCAGCAGAGTAAACAGTCTCTCTGAGAGAAATAGTTCAGATGCTGGAATACAACATCATGGAGAGGACAAGAAGGAAGGAAGTGGGTCCCCTGGAACCAGGAAGAATCAAAAATATGAATTGAAGCTCACAGGGAATTTAAAGGAAGAAGAAGGTGGTGGCTGGCTGCACCTTAGCTTGGAGCTGGACTCACCCTGCAATAAGAGCTGTTGAGCCTAGGGACTCATGGTCATGGTTGCGGTCATGGTCAACCCCAGAGGTCTCTGCAGAGAGGTGCAGCAGTGGAAGAGAGTGGCGAACCTAGAGGTCTGCATTGGCTGGTGTTGAGTGCAAGGGACTCGATCCCCCACAGGAGACAGCCAGAGGCTGGGAGCCATTTTGGAGTCAGGCAAGATAAGCCTGGGGGCAAGACTGCTGCTGGCTTCTTCCAAGAGCTCCAGGTTGTGGGCGGTGCCACAGAAATTACTTGGATCAGTTCTACTCCCGTGCACATTCCAGACAACATCCCATAGGTTCCTAACCAGCTTAGATCTGCAGGCCCTGGCCAGTTTCGCATCCATGCAAACACCAGGGGCCCTTCTGGGCTGGTACCCAGCTCAGAGCAGAGGAATGGGTGCCCACTATCAGATACCTGAAGCCAGCACTGGTTAGAAAAACCAAACAGTCATCCAGCAGCTCCAGGTTGTGGGCGGACCTGAAGAAGTTGTCTGGACTGAGTTCTTCTCCCTGTGTGCACTCCAGACAATATCACCTAGGTTCCTAACCAGCTTAGATCCACAGGCCCTGGCCAGTTCCACTCCCATGCAAACTCTAGGGGCCCTTGTGGGCTGGTACCCTGCTCAGTGCAGAGGCATGGGTGCCCACCATTGGATGCCTGCAACCAGCACTGGCCAGAAAAGCCCAACAGTCTCAGTTCGGAGAAGTTACGTCCAGTGCCGGAGGTGCCTGGGACCACACTAGCCA
>RJWT010051431.1:0-10699 GCA_004365215.1 Cuniculus paca
GGCATTGTCAAGACATGTTTATCCATGTTCTTTAGCCAGAGTCTGTACACCCAACTGATATTTGAATAACTCAGTCTAAAAGGAGTCCAGTTAAAGTGGATTAACTTTGACAAATCAGCTTCCATTTCTATTTCCACAGGACCCCAGTGACTTCTGAGGACTAGCTGGCTTCCTAGAGCAGCCAGACACAGCCCTGTTGTTCTGAGGAGTAGCTCATGAGTATCTCACTTTCCATCATCTGAGCAAAACTGAAACAGATGTTTATATACAGAGTCCAAAAGGAAATGCTGGCCTCACTGACTTCTTTCCTACCCCATCTGAACACTTAACATATTACTCAGTGTGCTTCATTAAAAAGCAAACATTACATTCGAACTGCCTCTTCCTCTTTGGCTAATCAATTACTTTGATGCAAGCATTGGTATATAATCCTGAGTCATTTGTCTCTTACACCAGATGTATTTTTCACACTAAGATCTATAAGCCCCACTCCTCCACTGAGTTCCATTAAATAAATTTATTGTTTGTTTGTTTTTCGAGATAGGGTCTCACTATGTAGTTCAGGCTGGCCTTGAGCTCACTACATAACCCAGGTTGGCTTTGAACTCACAGCAATCCTTCTGCCTCAGCCTCCTGAATGCTGAGATTACAGGAGCGTGTCACCACGCCTGGCCATTACATAATTTCTTTCCATTGCTACTGCAGCTTGTTGGATCTGAGATCTGAATTTTGGAAATCTAAGTTTATAGTTGTAAAAATAAAAATTTCCATACTCCAGTTTTGAAAAAATAAAAGATTCTGACTCTTACTACATTCATCTTGTTAAAGAATTAGCCTTCTATAATTGCAATGATATTTTGGTCAAGTTTTGATGACAGATCACATCTAGTCATAAACTATAGTATGATTCAGTTGAGATCAGAATATTCCATATATTATATCAAGAACATTTCTAATATCAATGTATAAATCTTAAATTTTTAAAAGGTTTATTTTAAACCTTTGAATGAATACTTGAACTGATTGAATAAAAATTGATAATTCTCATTTTAAAAATAAGCATATGCCAAAAACATAATTGATATTAAGTCAAATTGATGATTCCAGCCATTTACAGTGTTTAGGCCTTGTGAGACTGAAGCGAGAGAATCACAAGTTTGGGGCCAGCCTGGGCTATGTAGTGAGACCCTGTCTTGCAAACAAAAACACACTATTATATAAATAATAGCCTATCAAAACTGTTAATTTTATTTAGATGGTTAGCCTTTAATATTTATATCTGTTATTTTATATTTATTCTATCACTGTAAAATAACAGTATCATGTACGATGATTTTCCTGAGAAGTCTGTGCTATTATTTAAATGAAAATATTTACTATGTATTGTCTGAATTATTTTAATTTATCTGGATCTTGAAATGTTGTAAAGAAAATTTCTTCAAGTCTTGTTGTTAAACATGGACTCCTTTACTGCATGCCCTATATTTTTTACAGCTGGACTATTTTTAGTTTGCTAGGGAAATTAAATAAGTAGAAATGCTGATTGTGCTTGTTTTCATTTAATTCTTGGAAGGTGAATTTCAAATTAAAAACTTGAGGTTGAAATACTTTCAGACAAACAGTGAATTGTGTACTGCTTAGGATATGAATATAAAACTCTTATTGATACTTTTGTGATATATGAAAACTAACAAAGTAAGTTTCAAAACAACTAGCAAACATACATAATTTTAGTCATATAATTAACATATGTAAATTATGTATATAATGTAAATATATATATATTTATTTTTAATTTTAAGTTCATATTTCTATTGATTCCTAGGTGTTGAGCCAAAGTGTTTTAGAAGTAAAATTTGAAGATTTTATCCTCACACAGTTTTAGTAATTTATTTTTCTGTGGACCACTTACCCCCAGTCTCTCTAGGACAATATTAAATTTTCAATAAAGTTTACATTTACTGTTCAAAGAGTATTCAGTGATTTATTTTTATTTAAAAATCTCAGGAAAATGCCTTGAGAAATTCTAAAACAAAAAAGTTTCATTTTCTGCCTAATTTTTTCTAATCCCTAGGAAGCATTAATTTTTTTCTGTGCTGTCTTGAGGTTTAAGTAATTGAACCAGAAGGTTTGGAGAGTATCCATTAGGTGAAAACAATAATCCAAATAATGATGGGATATTCAGTGGAGCGCTCAGTTGTTGTACTACTAGTTCAGAGGTAATGACCTAGTTATGACCTCAGATATGCGACAACTATCATGTCTGAAGCTTGAGCATGACAAAGAACATTTTTTAGAAACCAAGAGTAACATCAATTGTGAGGGTAGAAAAATAGAGCCTTCCTATTACAAAATATCAATTCCTCCTGTTAGCGTTATCACTGAAGATTGCTCCATAGTTTTCTGTTCAATACAAAAGACTATAAAGGAAGACTAATTGCTGTGGATATTAGAAAGTTATACACAATGATCTTTGCCTGCTTTATTTGACTCTACTTTAAATATAGTAATAGAAAATTCATTATGAAGTCAGAATTCAAAACAAATATATAAAATTGACCTTTCTCTTCTTCTATTAATCTGTCTTCATCTATAGTGAGCACACTGTGGTCTGTAGGCCAGACATGGGCTGCTGTATTATTTGGTAAAGTTTTCTCCTGTTTATTTGTCAACAGCTGCTTTTGTATTACGATTGTGATGGCTGAGTTAATCATGTCACCAAAGAACATATGGCTTGTAAAGCCTAAAATGTCTACTGCCTGGTCCATCAGAGACAGTTTGTTAGTCCTTGTTCAGTATCTTTAATAGAAAAATCGAACAACAGGGATACATGAAAAATAAAACAAAAATGTTTGATAAAACGTATTTTGTAGAATGCATAAAACACTTAAGTGCAAACTTACCAACAATTGACCAATTGATGCTCACTTTCTAGGTGAACAGTAAATGCATGAAAATGCTCAAGATATTTTTGAAAAAGAAAAGTTAATGGAAGAGAAATGAGAGGGTTTACTCTAGCAGTCATCAAAGAGGTACTTAAAATCACAGTGATTAAAACACTGTAATTCCTGTGCAGGGCTACATAAGCAGATCAAAGAAACACAACAAATTTGTGAATTACAGACTCACAAATATTTTAACATTTATGCCGTAGGTAGCATTTACAATCCCGAGCTTCAAAATACATGAAACAAAACCTGATATATCTGGTAAAACTAGAAGGGTAGATAATCCAAAATTAAGAGTTGGAGTTTTTTTTTTTTTTTTTGCAGCACCAGGGCTAGAGCTCACAACCTCATGCTTGCCAGGCAGGCACTTACACCACTGAGCTAAATCCCCAGCCCTTGTCTTTTTGAGACAGGGTTTCAATATGCTGTTTAGGCTGGCTTTGAGCTCACTTTATAGCCCAGGCTGGTCTTGAACATGCAACGATCCTCTTGTCTCAGCCTCCTGAGTGCTGGGATTACAGGTGTGAGCCACCATGCCTGGCTAAGAGTTGGAGATTTCAACACTCATCTCTTAGTAATTGATAAAACAGGTAGAAAGTCAAGAGGAACAGAGAAGATTTCAACAACTCTGTCAACCAATATCTGAAAAAATTTGATATTTATAGAATAGTACAAAAAATGATGGCAGAAAACAACATCTTTTCAAGTGCACACAGGACATGCACCAACAGAGACTATATTTCGTATCTTAATAGAACTTAAAAGAATGGAACTCAGAAAAGTATCTTTATGGGATTAACTAGAAATCAATAACAAGGATCTTTCAAAAGATCCAAAATATTTGGAAATTAGAGTACTTTTAATTAACTCAAGGGTCAAAGGAAAAATCACAAGAGAAGTTGGAAATATTTTAGGCTACATGAAATAAAAACAAATTTTGTGAGACACAGTGACAAAGATTTGGGAGAAAATTTTGCACTTTGTTTGGACCACACCATATTTATTACACCTATGGGATTGCCGAGTAACACCAAGTTTGATATTAAAAAAGATTCCTGATCTAAAAATTCAGATCTGGGATAATATTTGCCTTGAAGTGATGTTTGGAAGTAGAAGAATGGATGACTTCCCAGAGGAAGTGTAACCAAGGCCATGGGCAGAGCCCTGGGGAGCGTCAGCTTCTTTCTCTCTCTTGCTGTCTTTTCTGACCTGGCCTAAGCATCCGTTACCCAAAGCTGTGAATGAAGGTCTCCTCCCTTTCTCTGATTCCTTTGGCAGTGCTTCCCTAATTCTGTGGTGAACAACCTGTCTTAATTATAAATGGAGACCTGAAAACAACCATAAGAGCCAGCAGGCACGTCCCGAGGAAGTGCTGTGGCCTCATCAGAGGACAGCAGCTGAACTCGGATGGCCGTTGCCCACTTCCAAAGGGCAGGGAGCACATGGCAGGGCTTCATGAGGAGGAGCAATGTTGTTCTCACCTGCTCCAAAGGCTGACTGAGTTGGCCCTGAGGAAGAGACTTGGAATCTAAACTGAACAGCATGGCGAGAATAGGCATAAAGCAAAGAGAGTCTGTATGAAAGTGAGCGAGGAAAACCGACCCAGGAAATCTCAGAAGGCACCCTCAGCAAGGTTACAAAAGCTATCTGAAAACCACCAGAAAGTTCAGGAAACTGAATTTCTGGTCACTGGGAAAGCATTATCATCAAATAATATGAGTTATGATGAGAAAAACAAAAGACTTAGGGACTGAATAGCATTCCTTTAAATAATGAAGGTACACCAGAAAGACAGACTGAAAAAATTCCAGAAAAACCACACCCTATAACCTGATATTTCAAAATGAGCACAAAGATATTCAGAAAGTCATGTAAGATACAGAAGAATGACAGAAATCATAATTAGAAAAACTGAAAGTGAGTTGACAAATTGATAAAGAATTAGATATAATAAATTAGAAATGACTGAAAGGACAAACAACGTAAGTAAATAAATTCAATAACTGATGCTTTAAATTAAATCAAAAGCTTAACTGAAAGAATATTTTCAAAATAAAATGTCTAAAAATAATATTTGAGAGTATAACAAGCACCAAGGACAGGCAAAAAAGATTAGTATACTGCAGTGTAATACAAAAATATGGTGAACGCATAAACTTTAAAAAAACTTATAGTAAAAGACAAACTGCATTAGTACCCCTCAAAACACTCCCCCTTCCTTCCTTCAAACATACTTATACTGTCATTCTTGCCACTTTCTGAAGCAGTTCTGGAAATCCCCTCTTGTGTCTTAAGTTGTGTAGTCATGCCTTCCTCAATGTTCTGAATGGATTCAAAACGTTTATCTTTCTTGTTTATTTTGACTTTGGAGAAGAGGCAGATGTTACATGGTGCCAGATCTGGTGACTAAAGAGGTTGAGGACACACGGTAATGTTTTTATTGGAGAGAAATTGCTGTACCAGAAACAGTGTGTGACATGGTGTTGTCATGTTGGAGGATAAAATTGTTTGCACTGTACAATAGCATTCACATTTTCATGTGATTTCCACTGAGAACTCTGAACCAGGATCATGACCATAGATATGTTTAATCTCCTGTGATGAAATTTCTTAAAAATCTGAAATCTGAATGGCACAATCACGCAAATCCAATGAAATTCATTGTTTTTGATGCACAATTTATGGCACATGTTATAATATACCTTTTCAGTAATTTTCAGACATTTGTGGGAAAATAGATGCGCTTGAAATCTATAATCGTGAGTGAAATGAATTAGACACAAGTTTAAATACCATATGGAATCTCTAATTTGAGTAAGGTAAAATATAAACAAAGAGCATAATAAAGGATGGATAGAAGGAAGAAGGAGACAAGGGGATACATCTCTTGCAAATGGGTAGAGGTCTAGGAGAGAGAGGGTGAAAGGAGAAAGAGAGAAGAGGCAGTATGAAGAACTAAGATTTTCCATGTCCAACCTTAATGAATGCAAACATTATGTGTTATAAATGTGAGATAAAAATAATAAAAAGAACAAAAATGGGGGAAGGAGATTTAGAGAGAGAGAGAGGTAGAAGGGAAGAGGAAGGGAATTTTAAAAAAAAGCTATATTATGTACATGTACCTACTCCCCAAGGTGAATGTAAACTTCATGAACTACAAATATAATAATAAAAATAAGATCTAAGTGGGGCTGCCATTGGGGGAAACTTCCTGCCAGTAGCTAGCATGGGCCAGGAGAAGCAGCCAGCCATGCTTCTGTGGACCTGCCACCCTGGGAACCTAGGTTCAGAGAGACCAGGTGCCTGACCCATTCTCCACCTTTGCGACTCTCCCATGTGTAGCCAATGTGAGCTGGGAGAACCAGCCAGCCATGCCTTGGAGAAGCTGCAAGTGTCTGGAGAAGCCAGCCCTGCACCCCATCACCTCCTGGGGAATCTGGGTTAGAAAAAACTCAGGTGTCTGACCCATCTCCCTACACTGTGGATGGTTAGCCAACATGGGAAGTGCCTGGGACCCCAAACCCACTCATCCAGAGGAACCCAGGAAAATGTTAAGACAAAGAAGCAAAAGGCAATCTCTGGTCTCCAGCCCAAACAGAGCAAGTCCAGGACACATGGACATGGAAGAAAGCAGAAGTTGCACATCTGAAATTTCAGGGATGATGTCAACTGAAGTAAAGAAATTACTTCATGAGGCTATAAATCAGGTCAGAAATAATAGCTCAAATAAAAGAAGAAATGACAAACATAGTAAAAGGGTTGCTGAGTGTATCTAAAGAAGACATAAATTAAAAAGAGAGACAAGCATAGGAGAATGAGGGAAACCTTGAATGAACAGTATAGAGAAGCATTGGAATGCATGAAACAGACTGAAACAGATACCCAGGAAATTAAAAACTCCATTGAAATCTGGAAAAACTGCTTGAAAAAAAACTGAAGACAGACTTTCTGACCTTGAAGACAGGATGGCTGCTAGCAATTGTGAAAGGAAAGATCTCTTAAAAATAACAAGGAATCAGGACATAACAATTCAACTTCTGCAAGATGACACAAAGAAAAATAAGAATGATGGGTGTCAGTGAAAAAGCAGGAGTCAACACAAATGACATAAAAAGACTATTTACAAGAGGGTAAGAAACTGCTCAAATGGAGAAAAAAAAATAACTCAGATAGGGAGAAGGAGAAAAGAAGGAAGGGAAAAAAAAGATATAAATTTGTATATATACATATAAAATAGCTAATTCTATTAGTTCTTGAAACAAAACAGTTAACATTCATAGGATTAGATCAATTTTGCATGTCTATATCTGATATTCTGAGTAACTCTTTTGAAGGTAACTATGCAAAATAACAACCTTTGTTATGTTCCTACCACCTTGTTTTGAAAGCCTATATTGTTATTGTTTTGGGCTCTCTGTTATTGCTATTTATTTGTCTCTTTTGTTTCCTGTTTTTTTGTATTTTGTTTTGTTTTGTTTTTCCCTCTAATACAAAAAGGATAGATATACATGCATAGGCTTATATACTTCTCCTAAACAGTTTACAAGAATTGATTTTATTATGTAAGATGGTATGAAAATCTACTTTGAAGAAAACAAGACATTATGGTAGCCATTGCTGATTTCCTATCATCTTGTTTTGAAGTCCAATAATGCTTTTATTTTTTGTTTTGATTTGTTTTAGTCTGTTTTCTATTATTTGATTTCAATATGTGTGAAGGTATGAACAGCTATTTTGAAGAAAACAAGAGACATCATGGTAGCCATTGCTGATTTCCTAATGTCTGGTTTGAAGGCCTGCAATGCTTTCATTCTTTTGCTTTGATTGGTTTTATACTGTTTTGTTTTGTTTGAATTTATTTTGTGTGAATGTATGAACAACTATTTCAAAGAAAACAAGAGACATTATGGTAGCCACTGTTGATTTCCTGTTGTCATACTTTGAAGTCCTATGTTGCATGCATTCTTCTGTTCTGATCTGCTTTGTTCTGTTCTGTTGTTTTGTTTTATTCTCTTTAAAATAATAATAATAAAAAAGACTATTTACAGAAGCAACAGTAGAAAACTTCCCAAGCATGGGAAAAGGACCTGACATACAGATAAGTGAGGCATATAAGATTCCAACTAGCCATAACCAAAATAAATCTAAACCCAGACATATAATAATTGAGATCCCAGAAATTTAGCACAAGAACAGAATATTGAAAGCAGTTAGAGAAAAGAACACAGATCACCTATAAAGGAAAACCCATCAGAATCACAGCAGACTCCTCAACACAAACCATCAAGTCAAGAAGAGTTTGGAGTAAAGTATTTCAAGTCCTAAAAGAAAACAACTTCCAACCCAGATTGATGTACCCTGCAAAACTATCTTTCAAAATTAATGGAGAAATAAGATTCTTCCATGACAAAGAACAACTGAAGAAATTCATGACCACCAAACCAACCCTAAAAAGTAATGAAAGATATTCTAGAAAGAGAGAAAAATGACCAAAATTCCAAGAACAATGACAGAAAAAAATCAACAAGCAGGGCAAGCAATTAAATAGAGGGGAAAAGTAGGGAACAACAACTGGAAAATAACATGACAGAGACAAGCCAGTACATGTCAATCATAATCATAAATGTAAATGGTCTCAATTCACCAAAAAAAGAAACACAGGCAGAGTGGATCAAGAAACAAAATCCATCAATATGCTGTATACATGAAACACATCTAACTCAAAAGGAAATTCATAGACTGAAATTCAAGGAGAGAAAACAATACTCCATGAAACAGGAACCCAGAAAAAGCAGGAATAGCTTGTCCCTCAACTGTGGAATAGATAAGAAAGATATGGTATTTTTATGTAATGGAAAGCTAATCAGCTATAAAGAAAGATAATATCTTGTAGGTAAATGAATGCAACTTGAGAACATGCTTATGGGTGAAATGATTTGGACTCACATGTGTGAACATCGTGTTATTTCCCTAATATAAAGAACTGAAGGAGTTAGTGGGATACAAAATGTACAATAGATATTGCAAAAGTGAAAGGGGAAGAAATGCTTTAAAAGGAAAGGAACAACTGGAGTGAGGGAAAGGAGAAAAAAAAAGAAGGGATGATTATAGATGATTATACTGCTAGTCTCTGTTAGCCCAACAAAAGGAACAGTTTGTGCTTTCATTTTTGATCATCTTTTCAAGTATATGTCTAGAAATCTAAGCAACTACTTCAAAGACAACAATATGCAGCATATTAATCACTGATAATCCCCTATTATTGTTTGGAAATTCTGTAACATCTTTTTTCTTTTCTCATTTTAGAGCAGAAAAATAAAATAAAATTAAATTAAAAATGCAAAAATTGCTTATTTCCTGCACTTTTTAAAAATGTATGAATAAAGTCTTCAGATTTAAAAAATAAAATACACCTTCTCTCAACTGTAACTCACAGCTGACAGGCTGCATGGAACACGTTGAAACTCATCACACCCCTTCTCACATTGAAGGTCCCTGCCTCTCCACTGGGGGGCACTAGTCAGCAGCACTCACTGTATTTTTGATCACACCAGGTACAGATAACAGAAGTTTTGAAGAAGGAAACCAGAGAAAGTTTCAGAAAAACCATAGTAATTGAAGAGCAATTTTATTATATATATATTTTTAAAGAGAATAAAACAAAACAAAACAAAACAGAACAGAGTTAAATGCAACAAAGCATATCAGAACAGAACACTGCAAGCAATACAAGTCTTCAGAACATAACAACAGGAGATTAACATTGTCTACCCTAGTGTCTCTTGTTTTCTTCAAAATGGTTGTTCATACATTCACATACAATAAACTCAAGCAGAACAAAATAATATAAAACCAGTTAAAACAAAAGAGTGAAAATATTTCAGGCTTTCAAAACAGACAATAAGAAATCAACAATGGCTACCTTAATGTCCTCTGTTTTCTTCAAAAAAGTTGATCATATCTTCTTGTATATTGCAATCAAGTAGTAGAAAACAGATTTAAACCAATCAAATCAAAGAATAAAAACATTATTGACTTCAGAACTGAAGATATGAAGTCAGCTATGGCTACCATAATGTCTCAATTTCTTCAATGTAGCTGTTCATATTTTGATATTTAACAAAATCTGCTCTTGTAAACTCTTTAGGAGTAGTTCTAAGCATGTATAAGTGTACACTTGTACAACTATCCTTTCTGTGCTAGAGGCAATAGCAGAAGAAAGCACAAGACAAACAAAAAACAATAAAGACAGATAAATAACAGTAATAAAGAGCCCAAAACAATAACAATATAGGCTTTCAAAGGTAGGTGATGGGAAGATACCAAAGGTTGGTATTTCGTATAGTTGTCTTCCAGAATTGCTCAGTTTACCAGGTATAGGCATACAGAAGTGGTCTGGCCCTATAAATGTTAACTGTTTTGTTCTAAGAACTAATAAAATTAGTAGTACAATCATCTTATCAATCTTAAATATATATACTATATATATAATATATGCAAATTTATATCTTCTTTTCCCTTCCTTCTTTTCTCCTTTTCCGTGAGTTGTTTTTGCTTTTAGTAGTTTTTTACTCTTTCCCCATATTTATTGGGGATTTGGTATCTTATTGAGTCTTTCAGTTTCTTACACTAGGGAGACAATGTGGTGCTCACATATGTGAGTTTGATTTATTTCACTTATGAGTATGGTCTCAAGTCACATCCATTTACCTATAAAAGCCTCAATGTGATCCTTCTTTATAGATGAGTAG
>RJWT010051432.1:0-10721 GCA_004365215.1 Cuniculus paca
CATTGTCATAAGAATTTATCAAAAAGAGAATAAGACTCTCACCAAGAGACAGTCAACAGGAATAAAGAGAAAGACATATATTTGAGAACTATCAGGAAGAAGAATCTCTGGATGGAATTACTGCTCTCAGTTTCAGTGCAGAAGCACCCAGCAGAAAGGTTGCATATCGCAGCACTGATAATCCTTTTCCTCCAAGTGCTTCTTAGAAACACACTGTAAGATTTTGATGGAAAAATATAGCCCCCGAACCTCTGAAGAATGTTGTCTTTTATAAAAGGAAGAACACAGAAACCCTGAAATGCAGGTGATTGGATTTAGCTGTTTTGTAGTCTGCCTTTAGACCCTCTGTAGATGAAATTGAGGTAGAGGTAAGAAGCCACACACTGAAATGTGACTTCCTGGGACATTGCTTGAATCAAGGTCTGAAGGTACAACAGCTTCTCGGGATATTTGTGCCTTGCTGAAATCAGTCATTGAAGTGACCATTTACTTTCTCTTTTTGTCACTTTACCTTTCTTTCTTTCCTCATTAAGCTCTAACTGAGCCTTGTTGCAGAGCAGTGGACTGTGAAAGTGGGATAAGAAGATTAAAGATCTCTATGAAGGAGGTATGAAATACAAGTCTGACAATTTGATACTGATCGTTTGTGATGTGTGAAATTAAATCCTTATCCAATGTGCCTAGACAATGCAATCAGTCTTGGGTGTCTGTATTAGAAAACATTTTTTGTTAAATCAATGTAGGAGCTCAGGTCAAAAATAGACTACTCTGGGGAAAAAGTTTTAAAACATAAGTCATTCAGTGTCTCAGCTTAAAAGAAAAAAGGAAACTGAACAGAGAATGATAAAGAGAAAGCCAAATGACATCTGCATTAGAGTGAAAGATGTGTGCTCTACTAGTTTGTCATTCACCCATATATCTATTTTTTGGTCTACATGTTTTGAGACGTACTGTGTATGGCATTAATGTTTTAGGGATAGTGTTGACTAAAACAGAGTTCCTGTTAAACAGAAGAGTGAAGAGGAAGATATTAAACAAATATAAATAATTGCATAATTATGTTTATGACAAATAGTATGCAAGAGAAGCAACTCAAATACCCAACATAACAGCAAGTTCTTTTTCAGTTTCACCACAACTATATATGCCAGGCACTAATCCAAAACTTCAACATATAGCAATCTATTCAGTTCTTACAAAGTAGATGCTATTACTAGCCCACTGGGAGGATGAAACAAAATGAGATAAAAGGAAGTGAAGTTTCCCTATGATTTTCCCCTAGTAAGTGGTCTAGTCAGGAGGAGAAACCTGCAGGCAACCTTTTAGAGGATATGCTTATGCATTGTACTATCAGGCCCTGTCCACATCAAAAAGTTAATATAAACATAGTAATGAATCATTTTCTTTATTGCAATATATTGCAGTAATTGTTGTGATCCAACCTATGGAAAGGCTTATGTGAGACTGTGATCAAATCCCACAGAAAAAGCTGATGACTCTTCTGCATACTCTAAAATTCAAGAGCAGCACTATGCAATGAGGAACATGTACTCTAATATCAACCTACCTGATTCCATTTCCTGTCTCTGACTTAATGGCTGCAAAAGCTGGAGCAATATACTTAAACTCTCTATGCTTCACTATGCATCCATTCAGGGATCACCAACTAGATCCTTGGTCAATTTCCACCACTCCAGAAATAGGAAAGGAAATATTAAATTATAATGGTGTGACCAGATTTGCATATTCAATGTCCAGATGGTACCTAAATACAGTTGATGCTGAATAAATATTTTTCACTAAGCGAATAAAATCCTTTAATGATCCTTGCTGTCTTATGTTTCTACTCACTAAAATTTCTAGCAATATTGAACCGCATGATATTCTCCAAATCTACTCTGCATTTTTTTAATCCACATTTATCGTCAGCACTGTGGATTGAACCTAAAGTCTTTTCACTGAGCCACATGCTCTATCTATCTACTTATCTATCTATCTATCTATCTATCTATCTATCTATCTATCTATCTGAGCAAGGTCTCAGTAAATTGCTAAATTGCCCAGCTAAGTTGGAACTTGTGATCCTCCTGTCTCAGGGTGTCAGAGTGTTGGGATGACAAATGTGCACTACCACTTCCAGTTCTTATTTTTGTATTATTTACTCTGCCTATAAAAATGAACTCTGATTAATTTCTTACCTAAAATGTATTGGTATAGATGTATGATAGAGTTGGTGGGGCAAGGAAGGCGTTTCATGTAGAGATAAACTGAGGTAATTTCATATTATACAATGTTCTCAATAGTGCTTGTGACAAATCTTTTTATATACAGACTAATATTTTCATAGCACAACACATAAATATTTAGTAAATAGAATTAGTAAGGCCTCTATCATATTCATTCATTTTAGGATCTGCGACCATTTGAACTATGAAAAATCTTTTAATTTGGAGGGACTTGGAGACTTTGAAATTGCAGATAAATTACTGTGGCCCTGTAAATGTCCTAGGTATGTTCTGTATTGTTCTGAAGTTCTTACCATATCTCAAGGGTAAAAGTGAGAACACTTTTCAATAAAGTCCACTTTCCTTCAGGTGAAGTAACCTCCGTGTTCTCTTCTCCAACCTTTCACAATTCCACTAACAGATGATAACACTTTCAGCCTTGTGCTTGTGATACATATACATATATATTTTCTACAGGTAAGATCCTTAAAGACCAGGAAAATGCATTGTTCATATTTTTATCTCTCATATTATCTGACTCGCTATTTACCTTTAGAGTGAGTACTACTTACCTGAGCCTAAAGAATGACTAGAATGTGAAGAGAAAGGGAAGGGCATTGCTAGTGAAGGTGAGAGTCAGAGAGCCAGAAGGCAATTCCGTGCAAGACACTTACTAACGTGCTGCCTGCATTTTCTAATTCAGTACTAACAAGTTTAAATGAGGAAATGGGAACTCAGAGGTGTTGAGTAACTTGCAGTTTAATAACAAGATTATGACTCAAATTTAAGGCCATCTTACTTTAATCAATGTGTTTTCCATTATATTTTCCACTTAGAAAATAGTATGATCTAAGGGGAAATAGAAGACTCTTAAAGAATTCTAAAAGCAGTTTGTAACTCTTGTGCAATTATAAACATGTATCTGAAAAAGAAGAATCACAGAAAACAATATTTCCTTTAGAGGCAATTGGTAATTTAAGAGTCAAGTAAGTCCTCTTACAAGGTTAGGAGTGTCAGAGGAATTTATCACCCTTATTGTTGCAAAGAAACTAAGGAGAGTGAAGATAATATTTAGAAGGAGTCAGTAGGTACAACAAGATTGCAAACTTAATTGTAATGCTGATCCCCTCTGTGCCATCCTATTAAGCAGCCAGAAAATCCTTTATCACAAAAGATTTCCAAGGATGTGACCTTTTCCTTCTCTCCATTTCTATTTCACTTAAATTATCACCCTGAAGATTTCAAAGGGCCAATCTCAGCAGTCTGATAGATTGGAGCCCCTCTCTAACTAAAAGAAACATTGATTGCGTTGAGAAAAAAAAAAAATCACAGACATCCCCTGGAGGTCTCTGTGAAACCAACTTTGTATTCATGTGAGACTCCTCTTTTTTTTTTCTTTTTCTTTCCTATCATTTTTAAAATGACAAAGTTGCAATAAAATAATTAATTTCTGGAATATCGCCTTGTGGTGATTATATTCAAGGAAGCAATTGTGAAAATGGCATTGTAAGTCTTCATTCTCTTACATGACTTGGCTGGTCATGGAATGTACTTAGTGCACAAAGGAGAAGATAACTTTTTCAAGGGATGCTCCACCCGGGTTGTCAAAATTAAGGTTGACTGTTGCTCTGTCTTAAATTTGCAATAAAACCTTGCAGTTGGAACTATCAAGTCCTGAACCTTTTCAATTTTTTACGTACCTGTATGTGCACACATACGCATATTGGGACATGTTTTTAAAGACATGCAGAGCAGTTAGGTAAGTGGAGTTGGTTTTTCTACTATATTAGCTCTGAAAGGTTAGGTTGACTGAAGAAAAATTTCAATCAGAGCTTTTTCATTGCCATTCAATAAACTCCAAACTGCTTAACATGCAAGAAAGTTTATCTGTCTCCTGCCTTCCTGGTAGACCCTCTTCTCCTCACATCAGCCACTTTAAAATATTTTCTTTCCTTTGATAGATGTTACCCCTCCCAGTGAGGTAGGTTTGTAGTTTCTTTCATTCTGTCTTTAAAACTCTTCTTCATCTTCCACATGGTCCATTTCTCAGCAGATTTCACAGTCCTGCAGTCACCTCCCAGCACAACTATAATCAACAGTGCCTGTTTCAGGCTGAAGGCATTGTGGTCTATCTCTGCATGCCCTCTCTTCTAACTCTGCTTGATTCTAGAGTTGTTTGGCTCCTGCTTGGCCTTTCTACCAACCAAGCTATGAGTTCTGGTAGCATAGAGACAAGGTTCAGTACAGTGTAGTGTCTAAAGCATACTAAGATCTCCCCAAATATTTGTTCAATAAAGGGATGGAAGAAATTAGTATATTTACAGAAAGTTATGATCGAAAAATGGTTAGTTATTTTGATTGAGCAAGTATTTCCAAATTCCAAGGCTGTAGTATATGAGATGTGTCTCATCTCTTTGATCTTAACTCCAGAGTACCAAGAGGGGCACATACATAGAGGCTCAGCTGGTACAACATGAATAAGGAAGTGACATTTGGTGGAAACAGCTGGTAGTTAGAGGCAGGCTAATCTAGTTCATTTCTTTGGTGCATTCCTGACTGGCTAAGTGACTTTATTTCTCAGATCCCTCACTTAAATATAATATGACACTTGTAACTATTCGTTAGTGTAACTCATTACTTTGTTATGTGAAGCTAGACATAGAAAGATGAATTAAATCACATGTTATTCTTAACCTCAGGAATCTTCTAATCTAATTCAGAGAATATAAATAATATACAAAAAGAAGATTATGGAACTACTTTTTAAAGAACAATTTTGTGGTTTAGGCTAACTGAAAATTCTTTGAGAGGACGAGGGTTCTGCAAGAGGGAAAAAATCACAACGGGGCTAGAATCTTAATCTTATCAGTAGCCGTGAGTTCTTGGGAAAAAATATTTAGCTTCAGTGAAGATTAATTTGCTCAGATGGAAGTTTGGGACATAGCATTAGTTACTCTAGGTTTACAGCATGGCTAAAATGAATTAGTGCCTCTGAAGACAGCCAGCAGAAATTCACTGATATTCCACCTGTCATATGCCAGGTTCCCTGAGTTTTATGTTCATTGTCTGGAATATGATTCATGCTTTATAGGGTTTTGCATGAATTAATGAAAGAAATATGTGAAAGGTTCTGTTCAGTATGGGCTTGAAGGATGAGGAAACTTAGCTAGGCGATTTGTGGGACAAAATAGGGTGGCAACATATTGCAGGTGTAAACAGAGTGTGACCAGATAGGCAGAGGCAGAAAACAAGAGTGCATGGTGAGAGGTGATGAAATAACTTGCCAAAAATTACTTAAGTAGTCAGAGGTTACAATACATATATATTTTTTAATTTGGGAGATTTGTCAGTGAGGTAGGGTTTGGTGGGACGTTCTAGGTTACTGGGAGGTGGGGGTTCTTTGAAAAGGACTGTGGGGTTGCAGCTATTATCAAGTGAGCAACATGCTCCACCAAGCACTCACCACTGTAACGTGGTGCTGTCACATCACAGCCCAAAGCAATAGGGCCAATCAGTAATGAACTGAAACCTCAGAACCACGAGTCAAAATAAGCCTCTTTTAAAGTTGATGTTATCAGGTATTTTATTCTAGTAATAGAAAGTTTATCAGAGTTTTTTTTTTTCTTTTTTTCATTTTACAGCGTGACCTGAGAAATAAAACCATTGATGTTTGAGATGCAGCTCAACTTCTAGGAAGACTGTTTTGATGATTTTTGGTGAGGAAGCTAGACATGAACTTCAGAGTCAACTACATGTCAGGTGCTATGCTAGGTTGGTGGGCATATATATAAAGTTTGCTGTCTCAGAGAGTTTAGGGTGCTATCACATGACTGAGTCAATGAAATAATTTAGGGCCTAGAGGAGGATAATTAGGGAATAGTATTATTGTTAATCATGAAAGTCAATCATTTTGTGCTTATATTAAACTCACCAATACACAATCTATAAACAATGGTAATTTCATTTAATTCAAACCAACACTCCAGGAATTATTCTATGTGCTTTGAAAATCCGCTCATTAAATCCTCACAGAAACCGTCATTTGACACTATTATCAGTTTCATTTAGTGGCAAAGATGTTAAGGAACATTTCAAAAGACAGTTAAAGCTGCTTAATCAGAGGTCAAGAGAGAAGAGCAGTCTAGAGAAAAAATGCCTCACATGTCACCACCACAGCTGAAGCATGAGGATTGATGACATTAAGACAGGTCTACAAGCGAGCATGGAAAGATGAATTTAGAAATGGGAGGGAAAAGTCATAACATTTTCATAAAATATATTAGAAAATGCATGTGATACTTACCTGAAATTTAAATATGCTCTATTGATTCTTTTGCTAAGTCTGATCACTCTTTTTATTTCAGTAAATAACTTGGTAAAAATGTGGAATTATTCACATGATCAGTGACCTGCCTAAGATTTATAGATACTCATTTGTTGTCACAAGATTAAGAACTTTACTGGCCCTACCCTTTTCCATGCCACATTTTAGGTACTTTTTAATATACATGTGTTAAAAAATCATTGAAAAGATATTTGTAATAATTCTGGAACCCTTAGTGTTATACTATGTGATCAAAAATATGGTGAATAATGATACTGCATTCCATCCAACAAAAACACAGGCTTATAATAATATTAGTGTGTCTTCATTCACATTATTCATCATATCTGCAAATGTATGACTTCTGGATATTTTACAAAGCAAAGTGAGAATGAAAAATAAACAGTTTGAATCAATTTAGGGCATTGGGGCAACCTGAGCAGTGCAAACAATGCCACTTTAGAAAGGGGACTTTTAGAACTACTTCAGAAAATGACAAGAATGATGGGATTAGTGTGTTTTAAATTAGGCAGAGTATTTTGAGAAGGATTCATGCCAATGTGTCTCTTATGTAATAGTTCTTTAAATTTAAGCATTCAACATATTTTCCAATCATCCTTTGCATAATAATGTAGTAGATAGCTGATGAAGGAACTTGGTTTCCTAAATCTTCATTCCTATCTCTGTGATGGGAAAAATCATTCATTTATTCAGTTTTCATATGTGGTGTGTTTATTCTGCTCTACCTCTCTTTGTAAAGCACCAAGGAATCAGAGAAAGGCAAACTAAAATCTCCAGGAGCAGCAATGTAATGTGAATATGGTCAAATCACACCGAGTTCCATGAGAAGCAATTACAAAAGTGAATAGATTATGTAAAGTATAAGGGGTTACACAAATACAATTCTTTTGTTACTCTGATGAACTCCAATATGATCTTCCTATCCACATTTTATCCTTACACTGCCTTTTTTACAGGACAGCCTTCTATAGCATAGACATATGCAGGTTATCCTCCTAATTAAAAATCATTGACGGCTGGCTCTACATTTGCTATAGAATAAAGTTCAAACTTTGTAAAGTGACAAGAAAAGGCACTCACAAACTTAAATAGTCTTTCTTTTCAAATTTATCTACTACCATGTCTTTGAACTGACTTCTTCCTCTTTCTGCTATTCCATCTCTAATGAGCTTCTCTTCATCCTTTAAGGCCCATTTCAATTGTCTCCTAACCTGTGAATCCTTTCCTTTGTCCTCTAAGGCAGAAGTTATTGATTCTCTCACACTTCTTCCATAACCATTCTATTATATTTTATATAAAATTGTAATATTTTCTTCATGTATTTCTCTTTCTGGATACAGCAAAAATACTATGTAGGTATATCACATGGAATTTATTTATTTAAATATCTCAGAATATAACCTGTAAACTGATTTAAAATATTTCTTAAATTAATTTGATTTAAACTGTTTATATATAGTATTGTAAAAGTATACATAAAACTATAAATAGGTAGACAGATTCTTAATAGATCATGTTCATGTACGTACAAGTACCTGGAAGTATTTTAAAGGCATATATGTTATATACCTATAATGCAATAGATGTGTGGTAAATATATTCTGAACTAAATGCATGAACATATCTTAATCATCATCTTTATCATAGTTAACATTTATTGACTATGCACTATGCACCAAATCCTTTGCTAAGGGCTTCACATGAACTTTAATAACATTTTCATAACAGTGACCACTAAAGTAGGTACTCTCATTATCCTATGTTTGCAATGAATGAAATCTAAACTTTAAGTGATGAGGCAAATTGCCTATGGTTATATTTACTGAGTTATAGTTGAACTTTGATTCCTTTCACTAATGTTTTATTGATAGATTCGTGTGTGTGTGTGTGTGTGTGTGCATACACAGACACAGGTAGATCAGCAGATGGGTGAAAAGAGAAGAGCAAGCTTTGGAGACATAAATGTGTATATGTCATATGGTATGGAGTCGTAGGAATGTGTGTACACATAAACTTTTGCTTATTGAATATGAATGAAATGTGACTATATAATTATATGAGGTGCACACATGCAATATAAGGCATTATGTGTACAGAAAAATCTGTGTTTCTCTCAATTACTTGCTTTATTCACAGACTTAGAATTTGTGCAAATCAGTGACCAAATATATTTACACAGCTTCAATATATTTTATATATCAATATATTCGTTTATAATTTTAAGGACTATGCTTAGAGGACCTGAGACAGGTTCTTTGGGTTAGGCAGTCTACAGCTGCTCTCCATAGACATGCTTGCTAGCAGCAGCTGCCATGCCCTTGTGGTAGAGAAGTGTGGACCACCATCAGTGAGCACTAATTTGTCAGTCTAGTTGGGATAAGGATACTATTATAAAGCTTTGTTCTCTGAAAAAATACACAATCACAGCTGAAATTCATGCACTTGTTTTCATCATGAAAGCAAGTATTTGCAACAATAATGGCTTGAATTTTTTTATGTTACCTCTTTCTTTATTCCCCAGCTTGTGGACCAGTTGCATCTGTATCTATTCGTTCAGATACGCCTTCTTAGCTAGGTGCTTATGCTAACATGGCCCTTTCTACCCTACAATCTATTCTGTTCTCTTTTCGACTCTACTAAGTTTTACAGTTTCCAGTTCCCTCTGAGCCAGAGAAGATTCACTGCTGCCTTTGTGACAAAATTTTGAAGTCTGAAAACATAGAGCAATAATGAGATTTTGATGGTGGCTGTTAGGTGACCTAGGAAATATTTTAAATCCTCATATACCTCAGTTATTCCACTTTAAAAATGGAAATTGCAAGTACTGGTATGATAGGAAATTGCAAGTACTGGTATGATAGAAGAGAAGTTGTGAAGCTCACAAACACAGCAATAGTCTGAATTCAAATGAGAAATTCAAGATATTTTCAAGGTGTGGAAATAAGTAGAGTACAAGTTCCAGAATGACTAAGGGTCTTGGTGAAATTAGTAGCACGGTGAATTAAGGAAACATTCCTTCTTTCACTAAAAAGAAAAAAATGGTAGCTAAAAACTCTTATCAAATGTTGTAACAAAAGTGACACTATTGCCATGTCTACCACGTGTAAGAAACTGCTAAGTCCTTTGACTGCGTTTCACTTAGTCATTCCAAGGATGCTACATATTTGGTGTGCCCTCACTTCATTGTACTGATGAAGAAGCAGAGGTTCACACAAGAACCTGCAAGATACATCTCAGAGCCTAGGTTGTTCTGTTTGGCTTTGGGGTTTTTTGACACAGGATCTCCCTGCATAGTTTAGGCTTGAACTAAGTCTTTAGCCCAGACTGTCCTCCTGAGAACTGTTATTACAGACATGTGCCACCACACCCAACCGAGGTCCCATGTTCTTCACACCAATGTTGTATTCCTCCCATCAAACATATGAGCCATCAATGAATCAGATGCAATCATGCCTTTTAATTGCTAGTGGAGGATAATAAAAGATAAACCTTTGAGTGTCATGTAAGTAACTTTTCAACTGGCAAATGCAGCATCCTACTCAATTCAGCAAGAAGAAAACAAAATCAAAGCACACATACTTGATTTGATAATGAAAGACATTCACGTTATCAAATAAGAAATGTTTGCTGGTTTTTATATTTAATAATTGTTGGATGGACAGCAGAAGGGACACAGCACATAATGTTTACAGAGATTCAAGAAAGATGGTCAAAATTGAATAGGAAAGAAGGCAAGGTTACTCAGTTTAACAAATAATATGCTGAAAACTGTCCACTAAAAATTAGGTTGGGTAATGGAATTATAGAAACTAAACTGTTTTTTCAGTAGAAGAAATCAATAGCTGTATTGAATTGATTACATCAAGAAACACTTGTATAATCACATTATTTAGACTTAGAATGGTAATAATCAGATATACTGCAAAATACTTAGGTAGGAATTAGGGTGGCAGGCTCAGGGAGAGAGAGAGAGAGGGAGAGAAGGGGAGAGTGAGACTACAGTAGAGTCAGAGATCTCTTACTTTCCTGTATAATCTTCACAGCACTGTGACGTGTGTGTATGTGTGTGTACACAAACGCATATACATCGTACACATGCATTTATATGTATACAAACACATACACATATAATTAGTGAATACAATATGTAC
>RJWT010051433.1:0-10701 GCA_004365215.1 Cuniculus paca
ATATTAAGAGTAGAGCCACACTTCATTATCATTATCCTGACACCAGATCCCACTTGTCATTTTATTTGATGCTGCTCATTTAACCTGTAGCATAACTTTGTTTGCTTTTTTTTTTTTTCCTTTGTTCTTTTGAGACAGGATCTCTTTATGCAGTTCAGGCTGGCCTTGAGCTCACTTTGTAACCAAGGCTGGTCTCAAACTCGCAACGATCCTCCTGCCTCAGACTCCTGAGTGCTAGGATTATAGGTGAGCACAACTTCTAAGAAAATTGATTCATATGTCTACTAGGAGACTTTCTGATATGGACTCTGCCTGTCAATATTATTGACTATAAAAATGTGTGTTAGTTTACCTAACACTCCAACGCACTTATGCTTGTGATCCTAAAACGGTAATCAGATCATTCTTATAAAACCAATATTGTAGGATCAAAGGAAATATGAATCAACTGTGAAATGAATTGTCTGAATAAATACGAATAAATTGCAAAGAACAACAGTCTTCTGTATTCTGCAATTTTCATAAACCCTGTACACATCTGACAATTTCAAGAAAAGCACCTTATTTTTTGAAGTTATAAGAAAGAACATTATATTTATTGTATTTAAGTTTCTCAACTTTATATGAACTAGCAATATTTACCTTTCGTTTACCTTTGTCAAATGTATGTGAATTGAAAATGTTTACCTTCAAGAGAAAATGGTTCCATCAATTTGTATATGCATTAAACATACTTATCAGTGTACATCTTGTTAGACTCGGGGTCTTAGAAAAAATTCTTCTTAAAATTTTAAAGAATGTGAAGTTATCAGACATCAATGTTTTGGAGAAAATTTCTGGGAAAAAATGGAGTAGTTATGAAAAACATTAGAGAAAAACATGTAGAAGGAATAAAAATAAGGAAAATAAATATTAAAATACAACCATGGGGATTATTGTGAAAAATATTAAGCAACCAAAATAAGAAAACAATAAAATGTCTGGATGGGAATATCATTTCAAGACTTTTGATTTAGAAGAGACAGAGAGGAGAAGGAAGTTGAGGTGAGGCAGGGAACTATGAAAGACATAAAGAAGTAAAAACAACAAAAGTAAGAAGAATTAATGCAGTACTATAGAAGAATTGAATAAAACACAGAAAGTGATGTTAAGGATAATAATATATGTCAATACAGTACTATATGTCAAGAAATAAATTTTACTTTAGCTTATTTAATACTTGCTACCAGGAAAGTCAATTAAGAAAATGAAAAAAAATTTGAATTTCAAAGAAAAGTGAAAGTAAAATCCAGTGTTAAATACAAGTAAAATGACTCATGAAGTAATTACCTAGTCTAAGTAATTATACTCAGAAAGTATTTTTTCTGGAAATATTGTATTTAAAATACCTTCAGAATTACAAAAGTTCACTCTTCTGATACATAAACATCAAAAAACAGCTATCACTGCTGATTTCCAGTCGGAGATTACTGCTAATACTCATACAAAAATAACATGTTATAATTACTCATATTACATAAAAGATTAAATTTTAAATGAATTGTTATTTCATTTTAATTCCTATGAAAGTAGGAAGTGTGTTTTTATTTTCTTTTATTAGCATATATCTGTGATATACAATAATTTTAATTATTTTAGGGAGCTGGAACATACACACATCACATCTGGTCATTTTGCTGCTCTGTAATTTCAACTCTCATTCCCTCTTCCTCTGAATTCCTTCCCATCTCCACACAATTTGCCTGTTTCCTATCACCTTTTATTTTGCTCTTTAACTTATTTAAATTTTTAGTTTCTCATGTAAAATAACCACATGACATCTGAACCTTTGTGTCTGATTTATTTCACTTCCATCCGTTTAATACAAACACTATGGAATTAAGCAGGGAGAGTCCTCAAAACAACTAAAAATAGAAATTTCATTAGATCCAGCTATTCCACTTTTGCCTATCTTCCTGCAAGTGTTAATTCACAATATTTCAGTACAGTGATACATGCATACCATGTTTATATTGCACAACTCACAACAGATAAATTATAGAAGTGGTCTCCATGTGCACTGTCAGATGAGTAGACAAGGAAAATGTGGGAGGTAGACACAATGGAGCACTACTCAGCCATAAACAAGTATCAATTTGAGTTATTTGTAAGAAATATGTTTTAGACCTATTCATATATATTTTTTCTTTTTTGCAGCTGTTTCAGTTCATCTCTGGGAAATAGTTACATTCTGAAACTCTTAAATGATTGCAAGTAGAAAGGATATATTTTAAGCTAGTACACAGCAGTAAAATATACAACTAATGTTAATTAAAATAGAGCCTAGGTCATTTTTCTGACATGAAGTTATGGTGTCTCATATCAGTACCTTTTGTGTAATTTTTTCTTTTTTGCTTCTGAGACTTTCAGACTTGCATTTAAGCAGTATACCTACTTATAACTTAGAGAGCTCTGTAAATGTGATTTCAGTCAGTATACTAATGCTGTCACAGAAAATCAATTGCTCTGCCTAGAAAAGAAAACAGTTTCATATGAGGAAAATGACTTCCAAAATGTAAAGAATGAAAAACTAGATCTAAAAGCCAGAATTCACATTTAAATAATTCCTCTCTTCCTAATACCTACTCTGCCTATTAAGAACACATAAACTTCCTCACTGACAGTTTTACAGGGTCCTAAAAGACAGATCTATCTAGAAAGATCCGGCATTTTTGTTACATAGTTTTTAAATTCTAGATACAGCAGTAAGAAATGAGCACTAGTTAATACATTCCGTATTGTTATCTTAGAAGTAGTTGTTCAGGTTACAAGATCTAGGCATAAAAAATGATCAAATAATCAAACAATGACAATACAAACTGTTCGTTTTGATGAATTAACAGAGATCAATTTGTGTTTTTTTTTTGAAATTCTGTATTATTTTTATTCTTTTTTCTGTTTTGTTTTTTAAAATAAAAAAAGAAAATTCTATATACAAGTATGCTATGCTTTTTTGTCAATTAACAATATTCCAAATATTTCTATCTTTTTCTCAATATCAATTGTATTTTGCCATTCATAACTTTTAAAAAGTTAATTTTTGCTGTTTGAAAATACAAGAAACTGTTACATAGTTTAAATATGTGGGAAAACAATCTCCTTACTGTTTCTTGATGGAAACATATCCAAGTTTAATTCTTCTCAGTTTCACCTGTTCTTGATTATTATCCACCATTTTTACATGTCCTTGTTTCTCTATTAAAATGTGCATCATATTCTCATGATATCTGGATATCCTGTGATTGTAAGACAGAGAGCAAGTTTGTGGTAAAATAAAAATTAGAAGGATGGCAATAAAAGTCAAAACAGCAGAATTATGACAAGGACTGTGTCTTAAGATAAGAATGTATCCAAAGAAGTTGAATAAGTAGGCCAGTGATAGATATCTAGGTGCAATTTTTCTCATGTACTACATTCGTAGGAACTCTGGAAGTTTTGATAATTCTATAATTTGCATTCGTTTGACTACTCTGGGATTAAATGATACTGCAGTATATTTGTTGATATATTTTAAGAAAAGGACATGATTCTTTTCATAATTCTTTTGAAAATATATTTGACTCTTTGGTATACAATTTATTAAGATAATGTTTTTGATAAATTTATGTAGTTTTGAAATATATCACTGGAAATTTTACTGCTATTGCAATAAATTTGTCATACAAGATAATGAGTTTTTCATGTAAAATGAGTAGTCTGGTTTTGTGGTATCCTATCTTTTCCTTTTCTTTCCTTTCTTTGCTAACTTATTCCTAAATTATGTGTCCACAATATTTTTGATGTTCTTTTACCCTTCTCATGTTTGGAACGTTATAAAGTTCTCCTTTAGATAGAGACAATATCTGCAAATCTTGTCACCTCCTCAAATCAAGCATAGTTTGAAATTTTTTTCCTAAACTTCATTCTCCAGTCTACCTAGTTAAAAAAAAAATAGGAAAAAAGATATTTCACATTATTTATCATGCTTACATTCCTAGAAACTAAAGGAAACCAACTGTAAAATTTTTTCAATATATCTAGAATTTAAGAAGAATTTGTTATGCATATCTTATACCTAATTACAGCTCATACATTAATAAGATGTTAACAATATCTGATCTGTAATACTGAAAGAAAACAAAACTACATGAATCACAGGAATAAAGTTGCTATTGATAACAACTAGGTATTGTATATATCAAAAAATTAAATGAAAGGACTTTGAGTGTTATTATAAAGAAATGATGTATTTCGAGGTAATCGATATTCTTAATTTGACTTAAATATTTTATAATAATACATACATGGAAGCCCTGAAATATGTGTGATATTTATGATTTATATATCAATAAATAAATTCGTAAGTAAATGAAATATGAACAAAAATGCACATGTATACACAGCCCACCACACATGTACACAGGAAAGAGCACACCTGAATATTTGTAATGATATTCTCCTGCATAAACTCCTCCATAAACTTTCATTTCAGCCATTTGTAAGTGATTACATTGACTCCATATGGTGATAAATCTCATTACAGCTTTTTACCACTCGCCATCTGTGTTTCAATTGAACAGTATTTTCTTTTTGACCTCTCTAAGGAATTCTCACATAAAAATAATTTTCGTAAGTGTGTAGTTACAAATGTCAGATGTCATGATTATATATATTCATGGTGTATAGAATTTTCAATTACCTAAGTGTGATTCTTAATATCAAAGTCATAAAATTAACTTTGTATCCTTAACACACTAGTTCGCAATTTAAAAAAAGGAATAGTGCACAGAAAGACAAATACTGCCTTATCTCATGAAAATGTGGAATCTAAAAAGTTGATCTCAGGAAATTTCAGAGTATAATGATAGTTACCAAATGCTGGGGAGAAGAAGCCAGAGAAGGATAATCAGTGGCACTAGGTTACAGTTGGATAAGATTCAGAAGTTCTGGCTCTGGTGTACTGTTGCATAATAATATAATTCTAGATACAATAATATCTCGTGTATGAAACAAAACTAGAAAAAAGATATTTGAATGGTTTTACCATAAAGAAATGATAAATGCTTGAAAAATATATGTTTAATCTGACTTAAATATTACACAATGTAAATATGTATGGAGACAACATGTAGTACCATATATATATGTTTCGCTTTTTCTAGTTTAGAAATCAATTTAATTAAAATAAAACAAAAATTTTAAGCATTCAACTATAATCAAGGGACCAAATGTGACTTCATTTAAATTCCTTTCCTCCAACATATGAATGACTACAAATATTAACTATATTATAATGAATAACTGAATTAAGTATTTGTCAGAAATATTAATTATATGACAAGAATAGCATCTTTACCTGTACTTTATAATGTAGATTAACTAGCATTTAGCAAAATATTATAGCTAATTACTTGTCAATTTTAATATTCAGAGAAGAAACTGCAGACTTTTAGCTGAGTTTTCAAAATAGGAAAAGTAGGATCAGTCAGAAAATAATGAATTGTCATTTTGGGGGTCCTGAGAAAAATCTGCACATCATATTCAGCAAAATTATCTTTTAGCAATAAATATACCCCAAAGGAAATTTCCAGGCCCAGAACATTGATCGAACAAATTCTGTCAATATTTTAAAGACTAGGTCCCAACAGGTTTATAAAATATTTTCCCAAATAATAAAAGAAAGAGGAATATTGGCCAGTGTATTTCATGAGACTGTCATTAACCTAATATCAAAACTGGACAAGCTAGGACAAAAAAGAAACAAATGAACAACAACAAAAACAACAAAATAAAGGTCAAAAGCAATGTTGTTCTTTAACTTCTACCCATAATTAACAAAAATGTTTGCCAACACGTTCAGTAGAAAATTAAAAGAGCATATACATAATGAGACATAGAAATAATTTCATAATTGCAAGGCTGAATAAATGGTAGAAAGTCAATTAATACAATGTGTAATATTATAAAGAAAAATTATATGATTCAAATGAATTAAAAAAAAAGATATTTGACCAAATCCAACAAAACAAACTATCAAAAAGCTAAATTGAACTTAATAGACCTTGTTTAGGAAAAAAAAAAAGCCTACAGTCTATTATCGGGGTCTGGGCCAAGATCCCCAATCTCTCAAAAGAGTGTACGGTGAAGGCTTAAATAAATGAGAGACAAGTGATATGATTTTTGGGCACCAGGAGGGTCAAAGCCCTCTAAGAGAATTCAAGACTCTGGGGGTTGAGACAAGGAATGTCTCTGGGCAGCCTGTATTTATTAGGTCTTCAAAAAAAGGGAGATGGGATGCTGAGGAAAGGGTGGCATCTGAGCACGACCTTGGGAGTGGTTTAAGGACTTTTCTAAGTAACAAACTGTGTTAATTTAGAAGTATTTTAGGAGAAAATCTCCAGGTGGCATTTCTCTACAGGAGTGAAATGCCTGAAGCTACAGTTGTTATTTAGTTAATTGGGATTGGAGCCAGGTGTCCTCAGCTGTGGTCTTATCTCGCCCTTTGAGGCGTCTCCTTGTTCTCGGGTTGCCATGTCCTGGCCATGCTGCAGCCCTGCACGTGTGTTCAATTTCCAGCTTCAGTGGCTTCCAACAGTCTCTAGCATACTTACAGACAAAACACTGAATGCTTCTCCTACAAACAATAGCAAGAGAAAGATGTTTTCTCATGTTCTATATGGTACTAGAAATTCTGTTCACTGTAATAAAATGAGAAAGAAAATCCCTAAGGGACTAATAAGTTGATAGCAGTTACCCAAGATACAAGATCAACATGTAAAAATTAATAAAATTCTGCACACTCTCATTTAACATGTGGAAAGCAAAATGAAAAAGACAAAACCCATTTGTACTCATTACAATGAAAATGAAATGCTTTGGTAGAAATGTGTCCAAACAAAGCCATAAGGAAGACTTTCACCCTGAAAGTCATAAAATACTGAAGAAATTAACCAAAGAAGACACAAATAGAAAGGCATACAATTTTCATGATTTGGAAGAATCACCATAGTAATGATGTAAATAAGTTTATTGTAATTTTAACCAATATCCAACCCAGATGGCTTTGTAGACATGGAACAGTTGCATTCAAATTTATATGTAAAATGAGAGGAAGTAAAACACCTCAAACTATTTTGAGAAAAAAAGAGAATGAATTGAAAAATCACTGTAATTTATATGATTTATTACACAGCAATAGGAATTAAGAGGTTAATACTGGCAGAGATATAGACACATAGGCTGAGGAAATACAATAGAAAATTCAGAAGTAGAACTAATAAGTTAGATGTATATCTGGCAAAGTTGGAAAACTGATGAAATCAAGGAAAGATAATCCTTGTAATTATGATACCAGAACAACTGGATGTCAATGAGGAAAAAAAATCAATCAATTAACCTTGGCCTAAGCTTCACACTCAGTGGAAAATTAACTAAAATATAATCATAGAATTTAATGTAAAACAAAAAAATTACAAAAATTCAAAAAATATAGGGAAAGAGTTCTTATACTTAGCACATACACACAAAAAAATTGACAAACCTCACCAAAATAGTAAATTTCCTTCCTCCAGAGTCATGGTTAAATAAAACCAACTTGAAATAAGAAATTCAAACTAAAAGAAACTCATGGTTAAGAAGATAAGACAGTTTACATGATGGAAAAAATGCATGGAAGCAATCTACTCCAACAAAATATTTGTATCTAGAATATATAAATGAGCCACAAATCTCATCATTAAGAACCAAAAGAGAAGAGCTAGAGCTAGAGTTCTGTGGTACAGCATTTGCTCAGCATGTGTGGGGTTCTGGGTTCAATCCCTAGCACCACAAATAATCATGGTAATAATAAAAAAACATGAATAAAGAAAATGATCTGAAAAAATATCAGATTAGATAATGGGAAAAAGATATCTATCTCACTAAAGACAACTATACAAATGAACGTTTAACACTATTAACCATTAGAGAAATGCAAAATATGGGAAAAAGATATCTATCTCACTAAAGACAACTATACAAATGAACGTTTAACACTATTAACCATTAGAGAAATGCAAAATAAAATAATGAAATGTCACCACGTAATCATAACGGCTAAAATTAAAGAGTGATAATATCAAAGTGGACTGGAATGTGCACAGATGGGGCCACTTCTAAGTTTCTGTTGGAAAGTAAAATGGTATAGCCAGTTTGGAAAATGGCATGACATTTTCTGGTGAAACTATATATGTATTTATCATATGAAACAGCCTATCTACACTTTGGGCATTTATCTTAGAAAAATGAAAACTTACGTTCAATGAAAAACCTGCAGACGAATGCTCATGGGAGCATTATTCACAGCAATCAAAAAGTGGAACCAACCTAATGTCCTTCTGGTGAATGACTAAACAAATATCATGCATTCAGAGTTGCATAGAATTCAAGGGAGCAACAAAAACAAGGAAAAAGAAAAAAGCCTACTGCTGTGGTTGGATCTCAAGGGATTTTATTTAGTGAAATAAGGCAACAAAAGTTATTTCTTTTTATGTCGAGTCTATCTATATTGCCTTCTTAAAATGAAAAATGTGGAGATGTAGAACAGATTAGTAGTTGTCAGAAATTTAGAGTTGAGGAGTGGACAGAGAAGGGTGTATCACACACCCAAAAAAAGCGACACAAGTCTTTGTCTTGGAACTGTTCTTTATCTTGATCAAGATGGTAGTCCATGACTGTACATGTAAGACAAAATTGCATATAACTAAATACATAGGGACACAAAACAAATGTCTTTTAAAATAGTAAAATACAGATTAATTCAATGTACTATATTGATATATGCTTTCTTATTTTATTATTGTACTATGGTTATGCATATAATTATCTTACAAAGCAGGGTAGGGAAACAGTATATGGGGTTTCTTTACATTGTTTCTTATAACTAGTGCCAGAAAATAAGACAAGGCATGTGAAGACCACAGCATAAAATGACCTGAAAGAGTTTCATTTGCTAGACAATTTAAGCTATAAATTATAATTATATACAAATGAAGCTGTATACATATGTATATTGTATATGTGTATAAAATATTTTTATTTATAATGTACATGTATACTTTATACAAAACAAATATATAATCCTTTATGTGAAATATTTATATATTTTAATGATATCAGTAAGTGGCTAAATGATTTTTTTCCCTAGGAAAAGAACAAAGGAAAAGAGAAAAATGTAATTTTATGTTTCAGATACCTATCAAACTCTGCTTTACTCAAATGATCAAGGTTAATGTCACCACTGGTGAGTCAAGTTGCTGGCATGAACAGCTGATGTGATGCAGTGAAGAAACCCATCAAATGGGTCTAATCATTGGAAAGATGTCTGAAAACACCAATTTGAGCATTTCACCAAGTAGCTAATTAATATTTATCTAAACTCTCAGGATCCTGAGAAACAAGGAAAGTCTTAGAAACGATCACAGTCAAGAGGTGACTAAAGGATACATGGTGACTACGTGCAATATGATAAATTTAATTAAATCTTAGAACAAAAAGTGGATATTAGGAGAAAAATAATTAGAGAAATCTGAGCAGAGATGAAGCTTAATTACCCTTCTTTATAAGTTATGATAAATATCCCTAAGTAATGTTACAGTAAAAAAAATGATAAATATAGAGGAATTTTCTTCACTATTCTTGCAACATTTTCTGTAAAAAAAAATAACACTATTCAGAAGCCCTTGATAAAAATGGAATAAAATTCAAATCAAGGTCTCCAATGACATTACCCCCATTTCAATGATTCAACTCCCACATGAAGCTAGTGATAACTTCAATGTATAGTACAGGAATATGATGTTTCCAATCAGATGTTTCTACACAGAGTTTATTACCTCTCCTGTGGTCAATAACCTTCATAAAACTTCTTTATCAAGACAGCTTGTTGTCTTACCATTGAAATCCAACAACAATATTCTGAAGCAAATGACATACCAACATATGGCAAATAGTAGGCTCAGCCCAGTGACCTAGACTTTGAATATAAGTCAAATAACATTCAAGCTTCTTCAACTACAGAAAACTACAAATATACTAACACTATCTAAAATTACATTAAAGCACACCAGATGACTTTGATGGGGATATAGAGAATATAAACAACAGCAGGGGTCTACTGAACCTGGAAACAACTCAAAAGCCTTCCTCTGTTACAGGCTTCATCCTACCTTTGATATTTCTGCATTTCTTGATTTGCCCAAAAATCCAAAAGATCTTTACCAGGTGACAATCTCTCCCAAACTCTGCTCTGCAAAACCATACCTCATTAAGTGCAAATTTCTACTGCTACACAACATTTTTTTTCTGATTCTACCTCTACTATTAACCACCCTAGCATGAATGGTTTTTGAAGCAGTAGGAACAGCACACATGAAGAACAGTATGTAAATTACAGATGGTCATAGCCAATGAATCATCCACACAAATTAAACAAATGACCCATTGATTTAGCCACTTGGATCAATCTCCTCATATTTTAAATGCTGTGGAATAAGGTAATATACATCAAGTTTTACAGATAACTTGAATATGTATCCAAAGGGAATAATGTCATACAGTTGACTGAACTGAACAAAGCAGGATACTTTCTGATCTAGTCTCCTGGATTCCAACTACTAACTTGGCAGTCTATACATGAATTACCTT
>RJWT010051434.1:0-10689 GCA_004365215.1 Cuniculus paca
ATTTTATTGAGGATTTTTGCATCAAATGTTCATTAGTGAGATTGGCCTGTAGTTCTCTTTCTTGGTTGGGTCTTTCTCTAGTTTTGGTATTAGGGTAATACTTGCTTCCAGGAATGATTTAGGGAGGCAAGTCCTTTTTTTATTTTTAAACAGGGCTTCCATAAATTGTTCAGGCTGGCTTTGAACTTGCTTGCAATCCTGCTTCACCCTCCTGAGGAGTTTAGATTATAGGCATGTGACACCACACCTAGCTCTGGCAATGTTTTTCTTCAAAATTCTGGGAACAGAAGATACTGATACATACTTCAGCTAATTAATCAGATTGAATCAGCAGCCAGAATAATGAAAATAACCCTTCTGAGTTTTTAAATTATGATTTGTAAGAGCTGAAATTTAAAACAATACTACTGGATTTGCAGGTAAAAAATGACAAGATCATGAGAAGTTGCAAAGCTTAGTTACCCAAATACTGAAATTTTACTAGATATAGGCTAGAGATATAGCCCAGTGCTTGGGTATACATCCTAGTGCATGCCTAGCTGAGTTTGATTCACAATACTGAAAAGAAAAAAAAAAAAGAAAAAGAAAAAGAAAAAGGAAAGAATGCATTATATTTGACTGGATATAATTTTTACATCACTAGCATCATAGTAAATGAGTTTTATTGCCCCATTAAGAACTTTTTCCTGTATAGTCAGGTTTCCATGACTTCCTCCTAACATTGGAATAATCTTTGTTCTAACTATAGATGCATGGGCAACATTTACTAAGTAACAATTTATATCATCTGTTCTATGACAAATTATGTTGATTTATAAAAATCATATCAACATATATTTTTGATATCATCAATGAAGCATTATATATTAAAATCATTCAACCTCATTTTCAAAACAGCCAGAGAGAGATGATATAATGAAAAATAGACTATTGTTATTCTCTGATAGTGAATTAAACAAACATAAACACTGAAATTCTTCACGGAAAATGTTTGCTTTCAGTTTCTTAAAAAAAAGGTGGCAAGTGAGCTACACAAAATAAAGCAATCACTGTTTTGGGAGTGACTCAGAGAATGTCAATGTATTGCAGCCTGTGAAGACTGGGTTCTTCCTTTTCCATATAATATACCTTGGCAAAACAAGTAATGAGGTTTCAATAAAAATACAGAAACACATTAAATTCTGAACTTCTATAATTATGCAGCTCACCAACCAGCAAGGTATTACTAAACAAAAATAGTATAAAAACATACAAATATAATGCTTGCTATTTTAAAAAGTTGGTAAATCTAGGATTTTAAAAAACAACATATGACAAAAAACAGTCACAAAAATATATTTTTCATTTCAAAATTTAAAAATGGTTTCACTAATTGCCTTATTGTCATAATATTTCAAAAAATGTATATAAATTAAAATGATCATTTTCAGCACTTAATTCAACAGGGAAACAATTTTTATTATTGTCTACCTTAATCTAAACAAGCTAAATGCATTGAAATAAAAATAATCCTTTGCATAATGTGTAGCACACAGTAGGTTTTCCACACACATCTGTTAAACTAACATTTATTTATGTACATATTATCTGTGTCTCAACTTCCTCTGAAATGTAACCCATGTATGAAGAATAGTTTATTTTGGTTTAAAATTTGTGCTTAGCATCAATTTCATTTTACCAAATGGACAGTTTTATTTCAGTATTTTTAATATTTCATTACATAGAAAAAGACAGGAGATAAAAAGTAGAACATAGTCAATTTGAGAATCTATATATTACCTATATGTCACCCTGAGGAGAGAGTGACCCCTATCTGCAATGACCTCTTGCTTCACCTAACATTTGAAGCCCTAGGACATTCACATTCAATGATCTCCCCTCTCCTCCTGCTCTTCTTCTTCTTCTTCTTCTTCTTCTTCTTCTTCTTCTTCTTCTTCTTCTTCTTCTTCTTCTTCTTCTTCTTCTCCTTCTCCTTCTCCTTCTCCTTCTCCTTCTCCTTCTCCTTCTCCTTCTCCTTCTCCTTCTCCTCTCTCTCTCTCTCTGTCTCTCTCTTTCTCTCTCTCCCCATTTGTCAGGTAAAAAGCAACCTCTTCTAGAAGCTAATTTTTTAATCTTTCCAATGTCAGCTCAATTTGGTTGCACCCCTTGAAGTTTGGATAAGTGAGACAATCTTAATATTTGCTAAGGTATTTGTATGTATTTCTATTACTGAATAATTTATATTGTAGCTGGGCATGGTGGCTCACGACTGTAATCCCAGCACTTGGGAGGCTGAGACAGGAAGATCGTTGTGAGTTCGAGACCAGCCTGGGCTACAAAGTGAGCTCAAGGCCAGCCTGAATGGCATAGTGAGACTCTGTCTCAAAAACACCAGGGCCAGGGATCTAGCTTAGCGGCCTAAGTGCCTGCCTGGCAAACACAAGATTGTGAGTTCAATCCCTGGTGCCGCAAAAAAAAAAAAAAATTATCTTGTATTGTTAGAATTTTTCGTTTACCAACGTTTCCTTTCACTATATTTCATGTAACTTAAGAGTAATTATGTCTGATATTATGGAGTTCAGAATATGCTCTCAAGAAATCAGGGAAAAACAGTATGTTCAAGAAGAAAGAAGTGAGCAGAGAGAACCAGTCAGATCCACCTCTGCTGCCAGGCACTGCCATTAGAAAGGCTTGCTTCCAACAGGCAGCCAGTGTGAGCAGAGAGAACCAGCAGATCTGCCTCTGTCTGCTAGCCACAACCATCAAAACACTTGCTTCCTGGGGGCAGCCGCTGTGAGCAGACAGAGTCAGGTAGATCCATCTCCACCTGCTGGTCACCACCATCAAAAGGCTTGCTTCCTGCAGGCAGCCAGCACAAGCAGAGACCCAGCCAGATCTGCCTCTACCTGCTGGTTGCCACAATCAGAAGGCTTGCTTCCTGCAGGCAGCCAGCATGAGAAGGGACATGCAGCCAGGTAAGCCCCATATACCCGCAGGCCACCATTGGAGACTCTTGCTTCCTTCAGGCAGCCAGCGCCCACCAGGAGAATCAGATAAACACACCCCTGTGTGCCTGCCACCATTGGGGGAGTCCCAGTGTAGACACACGGTCTGCAAGAAGCAGCCCCACCACCACATATCCCTGGCCATGAGGGAAGCCCCATTGTAGCTGCACAGGACTGAAGAAGCCCGCCCCAAGCTCTGCTACTTCCCTGTAAACCTGGGGGGGTCACAACAACCCAGGCGCCTGTCCCATTCTCCTATATTCCAGAGGGACAACCTAGGAAGTGCCTGGGACTCCACAACTGACTTGTTGAGGGGAACCCAGGAGAATGTCAAGACAAAGGAGCAAAAGGCAATCTCAGACCTCCAGCTCACACAGAACAAGTCTGGGAGATAAAGATATCGAAGAAATTGGAAGTCACACACCTGAAATTTCTGAAAAGATATCAACTGAAGTAAAGAAACAGATCAAAAGTAAAAGTAATCAGATCAGAACTAATATCTCAGGTAAATGAAGAAATCACAAACATAATGAAAGAATTGCTGAGTGTATCTAAAGAAGACAGATAAAAAAATAGAGCAGAATAGGAAAATGAGGGAAACCTTGAATGAACAATATAGGAAGGAATTACAAGCAAGAAATTGCTGCAAAGAGATATCCAGGAAATTAAAAACTCCATTGAAATCTGGCAAAACTGCTTGAAAAAAACTAAAGATAGACTTTCAGATCTTGAAGACAGGATTGCATTTAGTGATTGTAAAAGGTAAGATCTCTTAGAAATAACATGAAACCAGGAAATAACAATTCAGCAGCTGCAAGATGATGCAAAGAAAAGTAATTTAAGACTAATAGGTGCCAGCAAAAAAGGAGAGATCAACACAAATGATATAAAAAGATTATTTGCAGAAGTAATAGAAGAACAGTTCCCAAACATGGGACAAGGATCTGGCATACAGATAAGCGAGCCATATACAACTCCAACTAGACATAACCCAAGTAAATCTACACCCAGACATATAATAATCAACATCCCAGAAATTCAGCACAAGAATGGAATATTAAAGGCCGTTAGAGAAAAAAAACACATCACCTATAAAGGAAAACAAATCAGAATCACAACAGACTTCTCAACACAAACCATCAATTCAGGAAGAGCTTGGAGTGAAGTATTTCAATTACTGAAAGAAAGCAACTTCCAACCTAGATTGATTTACCCTGAAAAACTATCTTTCAAGATTGATGGATAAATGATACTTCCATGACAAAGAACAACTGAAGGAATTCATGATGACTAAACCAACCACACAAAGAGTACTAAAGGATATTCAGAAAGAGATAAAGAGGACCACAGTCCCAGGAACAGTAGCAAAGTGGGATCACCAAGCAGGGAAGGTAACTGAATGGGAGGGGAAAGGCAGGGGGCCAATGGCAGGATAGCATAGCGGAGATGAGCCAGAGCATGTAAGTCATAACCATTAATGTAGATGACTTCAATTCACCAATAAAAACCAACACAGCCAGTGTGGATCAGGAGACAGGATCCATCAATATACTTTATACAAGAAACACATCTGACTTGAAAGGAACTTCATGGACTGAAGGTCATCAGGGAGAAGACAATGCTCTGTGAAAGAAGGACCCAGAAAAAAGCAGGGGTAGTTTGCCCATCAACCACAGAATGGATAAGAAAGATATGATATTTTTATACAATGGAAAGCTACTCAGTTATAAAGAAGGATAATCTTGAGGCTCTTGTAAGTAAATGAATGCAACTTGAGATCATGCTCATGTGTGAAATGGTTTGGAGCCACATGTGTGAACATCATGCTGTCTCCCTAGTATAAAAAACTGAAGGAGTTAGTGGGATCCAAAATGTACAATAGATATTGTGAAAGTGAAATGGGAGGAAATATTTAAAATGGGAAAGTAGTAGCCATTGTTAATTTCCTAACTTGTTTTGAAGTCCTGTATCATTTTCAATGTTTTGTTTGGTTTTATTCTGTTCTGTTTGATTTTATTATGTCTGATGGTATGGGCAGCTATTCTGAAGATAACCAGAGGCATTATGGTAGCCATTGTTGATTTCCTATTATCTTGTTTTGAAGTCCTGTATTACTTTCATTGTTTTGTTTTGATTGGTTTTGTTCTCTTCTGTTGTGTTTGATTCTGTTATATCTGATGGTATGGGCAGTTATTTTGAAGATAACAAGATATAATATGGTAGCCATTGTTGACTTCCCATTATCTTGTTTTGAAGTCCTGTAACACTTTCATTTTTTTGTTTTGATTGGCTTTATTCTGTTCTGTTTTGTTTGGTCTGATGGTATGGGTAGCTATTTTGAAGATAATAAAAGGCATTATGGTAGCCTTTGTTGATTTCCTATTATGTTGTTTTGAAGTTGTATCACTTTCATTGTTTTGTTTTGATTGACTTTATTCTGTTTCATTTTGTTTGGCTTTACTCTATTTAAAATAAAAATAAAAAATAAAAAAGAGAGTGTAGGCAGAGCCAGGGATATAGTTCAGTGGCACAGCACCTGCCCAGCAAGTGAGATCATGAGTTCGATTCCTGATACCAAAAAACAACAACAACAAAAAAGCATATAGGTAAACAGTTCACAAAAGAAAAAATCTAAAATGACTAATAAATATGAAAGATGTTTAACCAATTAAAAAAATAAAAATAACAATCAACTATCATTTAATAACTAATCAGGTAAAAGTTTTAAATCTGAAAATATAAAATTCACTTGGAATCCCCAAAAAATGGAAAGTTGAATACACTTCTTTTTCTTGAGCTACTGAGGATTAGACGTAGGGCCTCTATCACTAAGTTACAACCACAGCATGCCCCCACCATTTCGTTTGTTTTTGGTTTGTTTTTTGGTTTTTTGAGACAGGGACCCAATGAATTGTACAGGGTAGACTTAAACTTGTGTTCATCCTACCTCAGTTTCACAAGTAGCTGAAATTACAGGCAAGCACTACCATTCTTGGCTTTTGCATGTACTTTTAATTAATGAAATATTAATTGATAAACCCATCAAAGAAAGAAAATGTCACCAGAGTTAATCATTTTAATATGCAATTCCAATTTGTGATACACACCTTTCAGTAATTTCTACCGATACGCAGAAGAAAAATTTATGAGTATCTTTTCATAAATATCCTACAAATTATTAGAACAGATTAATTGTATTATGGTCACAGAATTAAATACTGTACAACAATTTGAATGAATAAAGTAGTACATGAACAAACTGGATTAAGTATCAAAAATAAAGATAGTGAAAAGGCACACTGAAAGTAATGCACAGAAATGCATAGAAATGCTCTAGAGATTAAACAATCCTAGTCCAAAAATCCAAAATCTGAAATGCTCTAAAATCCAAAACTTTTTGAGCACTGATACAAATCACATGTGAAAAATTCCACATGACCCCATATTGAGGGAGTCACAGTAAAAATGTACACACTAAAAAATATTGTACAAAATTACCATCAAGCTATGTGATTAAAATGCACATGAAAATAAGTCCAATTTCTGTTTACCCTTGGGTCTCATTCCCAAGATATCTTATTATGAACATGCAAGCTTTTAAAAATCTGAAAATATCAGGAACTTGAAACATTCTGGTTCCAAGTACTTTGAATAAGGAATACTAAGCCCATGTAAAATTTTAATGTATGCCAAATAATACTGTGTATCATACACTAGTGTAGTACAAAAAAGCACATAAGCTTTCATAGGCATGATCAAACTATTTCTATAGAGAGAGAAAGAGAATGAGAGTGAGTAGGATGAGAGTAAGCTTATAAACAAACTTTTAAGGTCATATGTTATTTTAAAAAATTAACTGAAGCATATGTGACAAAAGATTAACACTAGAATAAATAAGTACATGAACTTTCATTGTATTATTTTATAGCTCATATGTTTACAATGTCTTTCAAGTTTTAAGAAAGATGACAAGGAACAGTGAAGGTGCTAGGGTCTTGAAAAATTTAGAAAAATTTGGAATCATGGTTGTGGAGAATGTATTAAACTTGGCTCATTGAGTGAGCCAATACAATTACTAGTGAAAACCAAATGATGGGACAAGATAAAGCAATTTATAGAAAGATTCAAAACAGTGTTATTTTAGATAGATGTTCCTTTAGTGTATTTAACAATGCTTATTCACGATATAGCACTTGAATTTCTTTGCCCTAAAAAATACACAACTGTATAAAAATCAAAGACAAATCTCTGGAACCAAAGTGTAAATTTATATAAAAAACATTTTCTATTAGTAAGTTTTAAAGCTACCTCTCTAACAGAAAGTGTATCTCTTTTCAAAGACATAGCAATTAAAATGCAGTGGATTCTGCGTACCAATATTTGAATGAAAAATACTTTGATTTATTAATTAACTGACACAGCTTAAAGGGAATCTATGAAAACCTTAGATTTCAGAAATCTTAAACTTTGAAATTACTGTTGAATTCAAGCTTTAGTAAAAATAGTTTGGAATTACTTAAAAAACAGAAACGACTTTTTAAAATGAGCCTAGATTTAAATAATAGGACCTATAGCTCATCTCTCTACCTCTGGGATCTAAGCTTTACAGAAATAAAATAATGTTCAACTGGATCATTTCCTACTCTTTAAGAAAGATTATGCTTTGTGCATTTTCATTTTCCAGATGCCCATAATAGGTACTCAATAAATTATTTGTTAAATGTCTGAAATGTATCTACTTTCTAACACAGGTATACCTCAAAAACTTAGCAATAGATTGTAGAGCCAGAGTAACTTTAGTAGGACATGCTCCTTGTTTTTTTTAGATTTAGATTCAGTAAATTATTTAGGAAAATTATCTATATTTAAGAGCTCTACCTCTAATTCTACTTACCTCAGGTAACAAATAAAATCATGTGGTTCTAAAATTCCCTTTAAGTTAGAGGACCAACAGCCAGCTTCTTAAGAAAATAAAAGTAACAATTGGAAAGTACCACTAGACTAATTATGACTCAAAATATCAAAATTTACTGAAATATCACTTTGTTGTTTGTTAGTTATTATAAACAGTGAAACAATTTTGGTAGAATAGTAGAAACATTACCTTTATGTGTATGAGAAATAATATAATAATGTGATTTGAATAAGCTGTATGTATTACAACTAGTGAGCAAAAATGCAAAATTGAAAGAAAGTTCAGTGAGTTAATCGCAATGAATGAAACATAAAAGTGTTTGGTCAATAATGTAAGTATTCAGTGTAATGTAAGTATTCTAGCCAGGAATGTATAACTTGAATCTAGCAAACAACCCCAAATTAAGAACATTATAGGAAAAGTTGGGAGGAAGATTATTTTCTTCAAAAATTCTATGTCAATTAAATTTTTAAAAAGCTTGTAGAAAAAAAAAAAGCTTGTAGAAAAGCCCCTTACTGAAGGAAACCAAAGAAAAGTGACTGATTGCAAATCCTAATTCCCAGTCTTATCAGTAATTTTTATTGATTCAATATTTGTACAAAATCACCACTAGCAATGTTTATTTACAATGTAATGTACATTGAAAAGAATTTTTGCGCCACTTATCTTAGTATTCACTCACATTTCAATGGTCAAGATGAATGGGTTGTCTGTTGGTGACGGGTGCCTGTGTGGTGACTGATTAACACAATTCAATAAACAACAGAATGATTAAGATGCCAACTTCTGTATTTGCTATTTTGACTCCATCAATACTTTATTGTTTTTAATTACTTTGCTGGGATTTGAATTTTAACTTTTTTCCATATTGTTTTATTGTTTTTTCACTAGAACTTTTTTTACTTTCATTGTTTTTTAATTTTCCTTTTCCTTTGCTTTTTTTTTTTTTTTTGGTGGTGCCTCAAACATGCTGAGCAGGTGGTCTTCTACCAAGTCGCATGCCCAGACATTACTTTTTTTGTTCTTTGAATCTGTAAGTTTTATCATATAATTATTATTTTAGTCTCAGCTCATATAATGGGAAAGAAGCATTATGATATGGGTAACACAAACTGTGAACATAATACTATGATAGATTGGAATCTTTTTTTCCATATATGTATCTACTAAGTCTACAAAAACTGAGCCTTAGTAAATTGGAACTTACACATTTAGGTTAAAGTGCATTTCCACCATAGTAATGTACTTGTGCACAGATCATACTTTGACTATCAGAACAACACTGCATTCTTGTACTATGTACCATCCTTGGTCTTTTTCTTACCTAACAATTTCATAAACTCTATAAATAAAATATGACACATTACATGAAGGTAGATGAAAGCTGATATTCATGGAAGTGCTTAATGTCTTCATTTAATTATTGAAAAGATATCAGTAGTAAAGAATCTTCTGACAGTTCTATGACAGTCTCCTGTAATTGTTTTATATTACACTACTTCAAATATCTATATACCTATATGGGATTTTATAATTTATGAAGATAATTTATATATACTTTCATATTAGTTCTTAACAGTTTAACAGTGAAGTACATAGAACAAGAAGAGGAAATTGAAGCTCAGAAATATTATCTGAATTACCCAAATTATACAGACAGTAAAGTGGCAGATCACAGAGGATTTGAATACTAGCATGTTTTAAACCTAAACAAAAAATTAGAAAGATTTCACAATGTTATGTTATAGGAATAGGTAACAGGAAATAGAGAAAATGGTTATGTAAGGCCAAAAACAATCCAATGAGATATAAGTCACCAAAATTATCTGTGTAATATATAGACTAGATATCAGTATTCCATTTTGTACCATTCTGTAACATGCAAACATGCTCCATGTGCAAAAATTTTATGACATCAAAAATACTGAGTCAAATAAAGACTTTGAAATCTTTTTGTTTAGGGAAGGTATGAAAGAAGCAACAGAAAGCAAGAGTAAAGAATGCTACAATACACATTAGTTTTGATTTTTCTAAAATAACATTTTTACTGACAAGTTTTAACCTGAAACTTTATAATTGTAACCCAGACCTATGAAAATAGAGTCACATATGTTAAAAACAAAACATGAAGGCAGAAGAAAATCATGTTAAGGTCTGGTCCACCCCTTTGGAATATGCTTTCTCTTTCACTGATCCAAAACACTGCTGCAAAAGTACAGCTGGAAGAGAATGAACATAGCTGGTCCACAGAATTTATTTACCTCTGATTCAATTCTAAAGAGAGGTGAGGGTGGTATATTTAATTCTGTCCTTGTTGTGAATGAGTTAACTAGAAAAAAAGAAAATTGGACAGAAACGATGTCATTAAAAGACATGACATAAAGACAGTATGTGAAAGTGTAATGAAGATGTATTACAGGAAATAAAAACAAGTGATTGGGCTTTTTGTTCTCAGATAGTGAAGAAAATTTCCTAAATTATAAAATGAAATAGTACAGATTCCAAACTTGTGAGTTTAACAGAATGCCAGCCAAAACTCAAAGGATTACTTTCTGGAACTTGACAAAAATTATTAAGATATGACAAAAAATTTCCAATAAAAATGCTGAAATAAATGAGCAAAGATGAAAGAAACAGGATTAGGGTTAGCAGCACAAAAACATAAAGAGTGTAATATATATATATATATATATATTGCAGATTCTTTTATTTTTATTTTTTTACAATGCTGGAGATTAACCTACGGCCTTGTATATACTAGGCAAGCACTCTACCACTGAGTTACACACC
>RJWT010051435.1:0-10703 GCA_004365215.1 Cuniculus paca
GAGTATGTTCCAGGTGGCAGAGTAACAAACTAGACAGGCTCTAGAACACTACTATGGAGAGAGGAACATGAGATTCAGAAAAGTATTGATTACTTCTCCCATTTGGGGACAGACAGTATGGGGTGGATGATCTGCTACTAGTCTTGTATGCTAGCTTGACTCGGAAGTGTTTGAATTCTTACCTATTAATTTTTCTTATCTGAAAGCTTTGCTGGACTGGATTGCTTGAGAGAGCAAAAGTCATCTGCATTTTTAATGCATAAAGTGAAAATATAGTGTGAACTGGTATAAATCAATATACGAACAGAAAGAAAACAATCTCTGTAAACAATGAAAAGAACATTTGAAAAGCTGAGTACATTCTTGCATCCATGCACATTCTTGGGGAAATATACATGTTATGAATTAAACTATGTCATCAGTTGCATACCCCTGAATTATCTTGCTATGTATAAATGAAAGTATGTGAATGACTTAACTCCTCAAATTAGCATTTCCATTATATTCAGGAAAACAAACTCATCTTAATCCCATATTTTAATAATAATATTGTCATGAGCCCTTACACTTACTAATTTAATTTTCAGAATAACTCAATAATGCAGGCATTGGGCCAGGGACATAGATCAGGGGCACAGTGCCTACCTGGCAAGTGTGAGGTTGTGAGTTTGATTCCCGGTCCAAAAAGAAAAAAAAAAATGCAGGCACTATTGCATTACCATTTTACTAATAAGGAAACATAGTGAATGATTACAGTAACTAGTGAGTAGTGGAATAATTTCAAGTTTCAGAAAAATAGCTTTCAGTAAATAAAAATTCAAAGCAAATGATGAACACTATGTCCTGTATATCATTAATTACCACATTTGAGTGCTCATATTTGAGAGCAAGACATTGCATTACACAGAGCAGGAATTTTATAAAGTGTGACCAAAATTTGCTTTGATGTAATGCAGAGCAACACATCAGACAGATCAGAAATATTGTTTAGCAGTGACCTAGCAAGGATAATTCTGACTCCCATCATAATTTGGAGAGAAAATTGGAAGAGACTTTCCAGCAGAATATTCTTTATTCTCTGGAGACTTCTCACATGCTGACAAGCTGACAGGAGATGAATGCTTTCTGGCACAACTGACCCGAAACTTGAAATGAGCTTCACAGTGCTACCGTAATGTGCTGAAGCTTTTCATTGACTGTGCTGCCCTCAGGAACAGGCAACAAGGAGGTGCATGATCTTCTGCGTAATTCATGCTGTAATGTTAAAATCTACTGAAGTTCGCTGGCTTCTTTCAGTAAAATCACTCTGAGTGCTTGACATTTTACTGCACCCTAAGTCCTTAAATAATGGGATGAGCGTCAGGCGCCTCACCTTGAGAAGTGGAAAGTTTTGCCACTTGAAGAAGCCACACACTTCACGTTGCCTTCCATTATCATTAAGAAGACTCCAGGAAGTCAATGTGGCTGTCATTTTTAACTCATCTGATAGTCACGGGAAAAAAATCTAGTGGGCTGGTTTATTCATTTTCAGTGTTTCCATTTGCTATTTACATGAAGTGACTTTCTAAAAAGATGAGGAATTAAAACCTACTATAAAATTTTACCTATTTTCTTTGTCCTGAATGGTAGACTTCTTGTATCAAAAGATCAGCACAATTGAAATACCTTTCAACAACTTTCATTAAATGCAGTAAGCATTGCTGAGATAGAGATGAAGAATTGGGAAGGAGACGGAGGAGCTGACGACTCTATGCTTTTGTTTGGATCACTTATGGATAGTTGTGTCCTTAGGAGAAAAGGAAGACCCAGAAAGAGGAGCAGGGTTGCTGGGGGACCATGGGAAGATGACGAGGTCAGCAGCACGGCTATGAGAGGTCCCCTTAGATACTAGGTGTGTGACGGGGACGGTGTGGGCATTGGAGACGGTAGCTTTCATCGACACCTTGGTGCCCGAGCCCTACCTCTGTGCTGTTGAAACAGGTTATGAAGGATCTTTGTACTTTAGACTGCACCTTGTAACCTGGAGACAGCAACTGTACCTATCAGATTTGTTGTCAGGACCAAATGAGAGAAGTTAATAAAGTACTTGAAAAGAATATAGGCATATGCCAAGCAAGCAGACACTAAAAGCCATTTCTGAATTCAGGGTTAGAAGTCAAGCCCAAGTAAGCTGGGAGGTAGAAAACTGCAGTAGAATTGCCTGAGGAGAGAGTGTTTCAAATGCAACTTTCAGGAGTTACTTTACATTTCCATTTTAAAGTTTTTTTTCTTTCTAAATCAGATTGGGGTAGCTACACAAAAGAGATGGAAAGAGCCCATGCAAAAATTTCATAAGGAACAGCAGTTAGAAATTTTCCAGAGCGGGAAAGGCGGTCCCTTCACACAGCAGGAGGGAAGGGAGCGGTCACATGTGTAAAAAGAGGCACAAACGGACAGCCTGCGGCAGAGTGGAGCTCTTGTGGTAGAGCTGATGTCTGTGATGCAAAAAGAGCTGCACAGAATTTTGTTCCAAGACAAGCTGCAAACCTCTCTACAGTACAAAATCCAGTGAAGATTCCTGATGAGTCATGGGAAAAAGTATTCTATTCAAGCGTGGAGATAAATAAATACAATAAAGCAAAAATAAATAAATAAATAACTTGGATGAAAGGCAACTGATGGAATATGCATGTTGTTACTGTGTGGACAGCTAGAGCCTTCCGAGCCTCAAACATTATTTGCATATTTAGCGTTTGCATTTACAACCCACATTTGACTGTTCTCTCCTGGATTTCACATGTTTGGAAAGTTTGGAAATTAAGTAAGTCATGTTTGGAAATTATGGCTCTCTTAGCAGATCCTGAAAGTAATGTCCAACTGCTCTGTTGCTGTTTTTTCCTTCTTCCTGAACTGCTTCCAGTTTTATACAATACAGATCTTGCCACTTACCTGTGTGAAAACCGACAATCACTCTCCATTTCTGGCTCCAGGAGAGCGGTGAAACGCCTTCGCATTTTATGTCCAATTGCGTTGACTTAGTGTGCTTGTCAGGTCTCTATTGCCATGCTGAGTACAGCATCTGAAAAATGAAGTAGATTGTGAGCGCTGCCAGGGCCCGGGCCATGCGGAACGTTATACTGTCTCTCACTCTGCCCACCATGCGACACATTTGCTTGGGGAGGGGGTGCCAAGCTGTCGTACACGTCAGCCGCCATGTATTTTGTTCTATTTGTGTTGATTTGTGGTTGAAGAATAATCGCCAGTGTCCAGCTTGCAGAGTCCTCATCACTCCTGAAAATCCTTGCAAAGAGATGATCCGAGAGCGAAGCCTGACCCGTATCACTCACCACAAACTAAAACCAAAATGGATGAAAGAACTAAACACTAAAATAGAGACATCTACCCTGCTAGAAGATAAAATAGGTAAAACTCTTGAAGGCATAAGCGTAGGCAAAGACCTTCTGAACAAAAACCTGACGGCCTAGGAAACAGCATCAAGAATCAACAGATGATTGTATCATCTTAAAAATCTTCACAACGAAGGAAACAATTAGCAGAATGAAGAGACAATCTATAGAACAGGAAAAAACTTTTGTTAGCTATACCTTGAACAGAGGACTAATATCCAGAAAATACAAAGAACTCAAAAAAGGTAAAGTCCTCAAAATAATAAAAGCTCTGATCAAAAATGGGCAACTGAAATGAGTAAGTGCTTCTCAGAGGAAGTACAGATAACCAGTAAATACATGAAAAAAATGTTCATCACCATTGGCGATGAGAGAAAGGCAAATTAAAACAACACTCAAATTTCATCTTACTGTAGAAAGAATGGACATTATCAAGAAATCAAATAATAAATGCTTACAAGGCTTCAGGAAAAAGGATCCCTTCTACTGTGTTGGTGAGAATATAAACTGGTACAACTAATATGGAAATCAGTATAGAGATTTCTCAAATATCTGAGACTAGAAATTCCATTTAATGCAGCTGTTCCCCTCCTAGGCATCTTCCCCTAAAAACTAAAGATATCATATTGCAGTAACACATGCATAACCACATTTATAGTAGCACATTTCATGATAGTTAAATCTTGGAAATGGACTATGTGTCCAAGAACAGATGAATGGATGAAGAAGATATGATATTTATACAGAACGGAGCACTACTCTGCTATCAAGAAGGATAAATTTGAGTCATTTTTCAGATAACAGATGCACCTTGCTACCATAATGTTAAGTAAAATAAATCAGACACGCAAGCTTAAATATTGCATGGTTTCTCTCATATGAGAAACCTAAATTACAAATAAATTAAAGAGCATGTAGATAATAGGAAGATAGATTTTTGTTGCAAATGAGGAACAGTTGGCCAAGAGATAGAGGGAGGAGAAGGGGAAGTAAAATGAATTAAGATGTGTAATGTACATGTTCCAACTCCCCACAGTGAATGTAATTGTCATGTACTGCAAACATGTATTACTAAAATTTTTTTAATTAAAATGAAATACATAGAATTAAGTGGATCCAAGTTCAAACACCAAGTTTTAAAACTCTATTTTATTAAGGAAAAGGATCGAACAATGATGGTCAGTATGGTTCACACAGATTTGTATGAGGGGAACAGAATGCTAGTGGTGAGAGTGCATGAGTTCACCCATGCAAAGTACAAGAAAAGAAAGCAAATCTGGAGGAAGTACTGAGGGCAGTAAAGAAGAGCGGCCGGGGCCCATCTGTCTGTGTTGGGTGAGGAGTGAATAACATGAGGGGTCTGGCCAGCACCATGGGGCTGCAGTGCGGAGCCATCAACCGCTAAAGCAGATGGGCCTGAATAGGACGGGCCTGAGCACAAGGCTTTGTCATTGGGCATAGGAAGAGAGAAAGATCTAAAGCTCATGGGCATGATAAGCACCATAGCAGAAATGTATTAAAAATGAATATTAATTAAACCTTTAAGTAGCACGCCATGGTACTCAGATCCTTGTATGGTATAATCTACTCACTGCTTGAGCAAGAAAACATTCTGTATGACATTTTGATTTACCTTTGCTATTATGGTATTAAATGACCAGCTATATTTATACAAAGTTTAGTAATCTAAAAGAAAGAAACAAAATCAGACCCTTATTATTTTTAATATCTAGAACTAGTTCCTAGTTTTGTAATCCTTTGAGGAAGGGTGGGAATTAGATGTTGAGGATATAGATGCCAGGCTTATTACTTGAGGAGTCTCTAATTTTTTTTTTAATGTACGCAATAAAAAATGGTTTACTAAAAAAAAAGAAAACAAAAAGCTGGGCATGGTGGCTCATGCCTGTAATCCCAGCACTTGGGAGGCTGAGGCAGGAAGATTGTTGCAAGTTAGAGACCAGCCTAGGCTACAAAGTGAGCCCAAGGCTCACTGCATAGCGAGACCCTGTCTCAAAAAGGCAAAAAAAAAAAAAAAAAAAGTGTTTTACCTGGAAAAGATAACAAAATAGTCTCAGTTTAATATATAATTATCCATTCTCATTCCTTGTATACTTGACACATACTGAGGATATAATGTCGTTCACAGTGGATAAAAATATGATAGTGTGAGACAAATGTCCACAACAAGAACAATATATGTTCCCAACAGAATCTTTATGTTTGTATCTTTTTTAAAAGTCTATAAAATAAATTTAATCATCACATCGAAACAAGAAGACAAGTCAGACGGGGACGAGAAAACTAAAAAATACTCTAATATCTGTCCAACAATTCACATTTTAGCTTAATACTTTATCCTATGAGAAATCCCAAAACCTTTTTTATGTATGCCAGTTAAAGCAAGAAAACCCAGGTAACTGGAAATTAAAGACATTCTGATGCATTATATATGAAAAGACTAAACTGGTTACATTGAGTTTAATATAGCTATATGTATAATTTTGTCTTTTGTCTTGAAATCATATACCTTTGCCTAACATATATATTTGGGTACTCTCTCTCCATTAATCTCATTCATTTTAATCTTCAAAATATGCTTATTAGAGTATAAAACAGTCTACACACAACGGTAATATTTTTAGTCCTTCAATTATACCACAGCTCATGTAAACTATTAACTTGGAGGTAGTATGTAAATAAAAAGGTAACTAGGCCAAATTCAAATTATATTATCACTAAAAGTACAGCAGTGGTCATATGTTTCACAGTGTTGAAAAGCCAACTCTTCAACTCCAAAATTTATGTAAGAAAACCTCCTTTTTATTCTCCAAGAAATGTTGGATAATTATTATGGTTATTTCAAGATTTTCCCAACGATTTAGATAACATTTTTCCATGTGACTCTTTTTGCACGTATTTTCAAGTTAAAATACCACAGACTATGAAGTTGGCTGATGACTGAGAATTTCTGATCAACTGCGCTGTTCATAGACAAAACTACTAAAGTCCCAAGGGAAGTCGCCAGCTACCAGCTGCCATGGGACCACTCAGGATATAGGGGAGGATTTGTGATTCCAGGCCCAGAGAGTTTTCATCCTCTCTTTGACACTTATTTCTCATGTGAATAAGATCTTCGAGCTCCTAAGATATTATTTATTGTAGTATTTCTGCCTTATCAAAGATTTTCCTGGTAATCTGGAGTACAGTCCTGAATTCCTCCTGAAAAATGGGCACTATTCCTTCCTTGTATCAAATTGTCAGGAAGATGAATAGGAAAAATATAGATTTCCAAGTGCATATGTTTACTGGAAAATATTCAGGAAAAATAATCCCAGCATTGCGGAGAGTGAGAACTTGGACTCAGAACTGAATTTAAGATTACCTTCTGCACCAGTGCTTGTCCAGGGTGTGAGTTGAGCGAAGTTTCTTAAAACGGTTGCCTCTATGCTTATCAAGGCTGGCGCCCCACAGACGTGAAATAGAGACACAGTTTGGGCTGAAAAAAGTGTCTGCCTTTGAAATTATCCAGCTATTTGTTTCTTTGAAACTCAATCATGCGTACTATTCATGTGATAGTACCAGCATACCTCTATAAAACAAATTCCCAGGAAAGGCTTAACCTCTTCCAAGGACACCACAAAAAATAAACATAAATGAATATATTGTGTAGTAATAGGTACTCTGGTGATCATAGAAACATGCCCCAAGAAAAATATTGCTATCATAAATCAAATTGTTTTCTGTTGATTTGATTGACATGATTAAATGTGATTCTATTTGCACAATGAAACTAAACCTGAACAAACTTCAAGCTGAATTATAAATCTACCTAGTAATGAACTGTAGAATTTTGAAATCAAACTTGCAAACCCAATAAGGTTGATGAATGTTGAATAGTTATCTCAAATTAATTAAGATAAACATGAGTTAAAATGATTTTTAAAACTAAATTTTATGCCATATTGAAATACTTGTTATTTATACAAATTGTAACAGTGTAAATGGTATCTAAATACATTTAATAATTTTTTAAAGTTTCTAGTGTGTCCTTAGAGATGTATCTATGAAAAAGTGATCAATCTGACTGCATTTTTGATATGTCTTCTCTCTTTTCCTTTGTAGAGTTTAAAAGCTAGGTAATGATATAGCTACTACATTTTCTATGTTGTGCCTAGAAAATTAAGCATTTTTGTAAGCATATTAATAAAAAAACCACATTAAACCAAAAAATATGATGCTATCTTTGCCCTTATTATGACAGATTACTAAAGAAATTTCATCCATTCCATTCCTTTCTCCATATAGATATGAAGAATTTTGACAACATGGAACGTGACATTAACAACATTTCAGAAACATTTTTTTAGAATAGTGAAAATACAACTGAAATTTTAGAGTCTCATTTTCAATAGATACCATTAACCAGTGGAAGAAATATGTGGTGTCTGCCTGAAATTCAGTGAGCATGCTGGTGCATGCTTGTAATCCCAGCACCTGGAAGGCGGAAGCAGGTGGCTTGGTGCCAGTTCAAGGCCATCCTGAGGTACCACAGTGAGTTGAAGACCATCGGAAACTATATAGAAAGATTGACTCTCCAAAACAAAAGTAAATTTAACAACTAGTAATAGATAAATACTAAATAAAGCTATGCCACGCACAAGCTGATTACTGCCCAATACTTTGTTATTCAGTGGAAAATACCATTTCTTTTAGATACCAAAGTGGACAAAGTAGCCTTAATTATTCATTTGTAAGACTATGCTGTTGACTGGTCTCACGCCCTTGATATTTTCCTCCAGTTCTCTTAGACTGGTTTGGGAGAAGCAGGGAATGCCCCAGTTGGTGATGAATACAACTTCTTCCCAAGCACATAGCCTGCTTGTTTCTGCTGCATAACACATCTATTGCGTGAGTCTGTGACATAGTTATTGTAATGACAGCCCAGCTTATTGCTTCTTGCAGGTAGCATGTCTTTGTTACTTTGGTGTATGAGAAAAATGAGTATGATCATTTCAGAGTAAGGAATCTAAACGTTTTATATATATTTGAACTCTTACAGCATATATCAAAATATTAATAAGTTAGTGATACTTGTTACTTTGGTTTTAGAAATTGAGCCTCAAGCCACTAGCAAACCAAATTTAACCAATCATGTGTTGATTTAATGGAGAAAAAGTTAGCAACGAGGTTAAATATTCAGTCAGGTCACAGAGGTATTGCTTATTAGTTGTGTGAACTTGCTAAAGTTTCTCATCCCTTTAAAACATAGATTCTTAACTCTAAAATGATGTTACTAGTAACAGCCACCTAACACTTACAATTCATGTGGAATCACAAAAGAACCCAATAGATAAAGAAATCAAAAAGAGCAAAGCTAGAGGCACACTTGATTTCAAATGTACAATAGGGCTAAGAAAATCTTTTCCCTAAGTGATGTTGGGAAAACTGAATACCCACACAACAATATTAGATGTTTTTTTTTACATCACATAAAAAAATCAACTGAAAATAGGTTAAAAACTTAAATGTAAGCCCTGAAACCACAAAACTGCCAGAAGAGAACAAGGGAGAAACTCCATGTCTCTACTCAATGTGACCCAGGCAACAAAAGCAACAAGAGACAAATGGGCAAAATGCATTTACAGCAAAAATTACACCGAACTACAAAGTTTTGGTAAACAGCTGGAAAATTCACAAATTAGGAAAAATATTTGACAGTCATAGGTTTGACAAGGAGTTAATATTAAATATATATAAGCAACAAAGGTAAACGATATAGCTCAGCTGCCTAAGTGCTTGCCTGGAAAGCACATAGTCCAGAGTTCAATTCCCAGTACCAAAAAACAACACAAAAAATTATAATGGCAAGTAAGCCAATAAATTCTATTTTATTAATTAATTAATTAATAAAAGAATACATCCAAACAAAATAAAATGGAGTAGAGTCAATCACAACAAAACAAGGAACATGGTACATGACTGCTAAACAGGATAAAAGGCAATCAATAATGGCTACCATAATGCCTCTTGTTATCTGCAGTATAACTGCCCATACCATCAGGGATAAATAAAATCAAACAAAATAGAACAGAATAAAACCTGTAAAAACAAACAAAACAAAACAAACAAAGCAAAACAATGAAAGCAATACAGAACTTCAAAATACTAGTAAAACAGCAGTGGCTACCATAATGCTTCTTGTTATCATCAGAATAGTTTCCTACACTGTCAGACATAATACAATCAAACAACACAGAATAGAGTAAAGATCAATCAAAACAAAACAATGAAAGCAATACAGGGTTTCGAGACAAGATAATTGGACATCCTCGATGGCTGCAATTATATATTGTTATCTTTGAAATAGCTGTCCATGCCATCAAGAATAATAAAATAAAAAAAAAAAAACAGAATAAAACAAAACTAATCAGAACAATGAAGACAATCTGAGTTTCAAATCATGACAATAGATTAACAGTGGTCACTTCCTTCCCTTTTTAGATAATTCCTCCCCTCTGACTTTCCCAATATGTATTGTGCATTTTGGATCCCCCTAACTCCTTTAGTTGGTTATACTAGAGAGGCAACATGAAATTCACCCATGTGACTCTGATCCATTTCATCCATGAGCATGATCTCAAGTTGCCTCCATCCACCTACAAGAACCTTGAGATTGTCTTCCTCTATAGCTGAGTAGGTTTCCATTGTATAAAATGCCATGTCTTTCTTATTCATTCTGCAGTTGATGAGTAAGCTACCCCTACTTTTTTTTTCTGGCTCCCTGTCACATAGGGCATTGTTCTCTCTCCTTTGACTTTCTGTCTATGAATTTTCTTTCTAGTTAAATGTGTTTCTTGTATAGAGCATATTGATGGATCCTGTCTCCCAATCCACTCTGCCTGTGTTTCTTTCTATTGGTGCATTGAGGCCATCTACATTAATAGTTATGGCCCTCTTGCACTGCATTGTCTCTGCCATGGTGTTTTCCTGCCATTGGCCCCCTAGTTTTCCTCTCCATTCAATTGACTGGCCCCGCTTGATGGCCCCCCTCCACTGTTGTTCCTGAGACCATGGTAATTTTAATCTCTCTCTGGAATGTCCTTTAGTATTCTTTGTAGGGTTGGTTTGGTGGTCATGAATTCCCTGAGTTGTTCTTTGTCATGGAAGTATCTTGTTTCTCCATTAATTTTGAAGGAAAGTTTTGCAGGGTACATCAGTCTGGGTTGGAAGTTGTTTTCTTTCAGGACTTGCAATACTTCCCTCCAGCCTCTTCTTGACTTGATGGTTTGTGTTGAGAAATCTGCCATGATTCTGATG
>RJWT010051436.1:0-10704 GCA_004365215.1 Cuniculus paca
TCTATAAAAATAATTTTTTAAAAAAAGAAAGAGAATGTAAGGCATCACATAAAGGGTGAAGGAGTGAATCCCAGAGTAAAGCCTTACTTTGGGGAATTGCCATTAACTTCTCACCAGTCCATGAAAGGTACCCCGGCTGCCCTGCCCCTGCCTGTGACTTGGCGAACTAGTATTTTGGGAGTACATTGGATTATTAATCCTCCTAGGAATATGTCCTCATGCCTATGTAATGGGAATGAGGTCACTATCACACCCCCTCATGATCACCTTCTCTCTTGAGGTGAGGCACCTTCAGAGGTTTTTACATTAGAAACTAGGATAACTTGGGTGTTTGCTCTGGCCCTGTTGATATTTTACCTTTGCCTGCTAATTGCTTTTTATCCCTCTATTCCTTCATGATTTCAAGTCTTCATTTAAACCTGATTTTCTCCTCTTTCAATGGTTTAAGACATGGACAGAAACAATGAAAATCAGAACATCAGAAGGATAAAGTGGAAAATACAAAATGGACAAAGTGGAAAAATACAGAAACTGTAAATGAGGATCTTTAGGTTCCAGCCCAATTTTTAAATTGCTTTGAAGAGAGACAGTCTCAGGACTCTTGAGCACTGGTCATTTTCACAGCAGTTCCTTGCACACCAGTGTGTGCTCCTACTGGATGTGGAGAGGTGTGGGGGTGTTAGTAATTACAGTATAACAGAATGCGCAGAGCAATACTGCGACCCTCAATGCCCTACATCTATTTCTGCTCAAGTTTACTCTCTCAGGAGTTGAAATAACCATTTCCAGCAGGTTGTTATCTTCATGAAATGAGGAGCAATATCTATCATTTATCAGTACTCTAGCACCAGATAACTTTACCAGCCCCATAGTAGGAACTCAAAGTAATGATGAGTGGAAAAAGAAATTCGAGCTCTTATTATGCCCCAATATTCTCTCTTAATATCAAAACAAATATTCTATTGTAATCATTCATTTATCTTTTTTTCTATTATTTCATAAGACCCAGGAAGGAAAAGGAATGTCTCTGTAGTTTCAGAGCCCTGCAGAGTTCTGGCATGTGGACATATTCAAAAGGAATCTGATAAATCTGTGAGTGGGTGAATAAATGATTGAGTGGGTCGGTACCACCCCATTTAAGTGAGTGCTCATTTCCTTGGACATTTGAGCACACTGGTCCAGTTCTGAGGGTTGTGTTCTTTCCCAGGTCCCCCAGGTCCCCCAGAAGCTGTGACCATTGATGAAATCACAGACACCACTGCTCAGCTTTCCTGGAGACCTGGGCCTGACAACCATAGCCCTATCACCATATATGTCATTCAAGCCAGGACTCCATTCTCCGTGGGTTGGCAAGCAGTCAGCACAGGTACCATATTGGATGCTTGGTTCTAGTATCTCAGGAGCTTCTGGAACTTAGCAAAATGGACAATGAAATGTGGTAGAAGCCAAGGAACATCTAGGTGGACACAGCTATAGCTGATACCTTATGGCTTGTCTCCCAGACTCAACCAATTGTACCATCATTTATTTAACATTTTCCCTCATATAGACTCAATTTGTTTGTTATATTTATTATAAGCAATAATATCTGAAATGATGGGTCAGCTGTGTTGTGGTCTTTTTCTTAACATATTTAAAACTTTTATGAAAAGAAAATGCATCACTCTGTGTATTACCTAAAACCATTTATGTACCACTGTGATACACTTTGTGAAGCAGTGGATTATGCCAGCCTATAATCACAGGCTTTGTAAAGTTTATATGAAACTCTCCAGAAAGCAATATCTAAGAACTGCAGGGAGTCTTCTGACTTGCTGTCCCTTTTTTTGGATGGATAAATTTGGTGATGAAGAGGTGTGATTTTTTAAAATCAATTTTATAGTTTCTATTGTGTTTTGAAACTATCATTATCAACAGCAGCAACATTTTCATGTTTATTCTTTCATGCATTATATTTATGATGTACTTTCTATTTTTTAAATGCTTCATAATCACATCTCTTTTGGATCTTAAACAATTCTTAGACCACCTCTACCTCTGTTAATATCTCATTTTTTAATTTAGATTTAACTTCAGGAAAAGAATTGGATGAACAGGTATTTCCTATAAAGAAGATACATATTCCTCTAGTCCCCAAAGGCTAGCTGTGTGGCTTTGATGTTTTGAAGTAGAAATAAATGGAGCGGTGTATCTAATTTTATGCAATATATTTAAATTATACTGATTTTAACAACCCCAATTTTTTTCATTTTCACTTATTGAAACTCAGAAATGAGTTTCTCTATTTCCTGCTGTAATCAATGACTTTTTGCTGAGTTATAAGAGATTCTTAGGAAAAAAGATGAGAAAAATATGGAAGACAGGCAGTGAATTCTCATTGTGATTTTACTACAGCAATCAGCAAATCTCTGTACATCTTCACTTTCCTCTTCTGCTAAATGGGCAAAATAAAAATTGCTTCAGAGTGAATATAGTAATTTTACCTTACTCGTATGATAGTTCTAAGAATTAAAAGTACACATGACACTGTAATGTATGTAGAAAAACATGTTTGATGATAAGAATAAAGGTTACAGTCAAGCTTAGAGGCTGGAAGGCTGTGTCATTTGTGATGTCATCTGTTGGTATCTGATTTGAGGTTTATACTTTAATTTACAAAGTTCTGAGATTATCTCACCATAACAACAGCTTGTGCAGCTACTATCAGACCGCAGCCAATCCCCTGAATAAGACAATGAGGAGGAGGAGAAGGAGGAACAAGAGAAGGAGGAGGAAGAGGAGGAGGAGGAGATGAAGGATAGATGCATGGCTGCATGAAGTACCTTCCTATGTTTCTAACATGGTCTCTGCATTTATTTTCTGGGGATTCAGTGAAACATCCTTACCTTTTTATGTTTTTCAGTCCCAGAACTCATTGATGGAAAGACATTCACAGCAACAGTGGTGGGTTTGAACCCTTGGGTCGAATATGAATTCCGCACTGTTGCAGCTAATGTGATTGGCATTGGGGAGCCCAGCCGGCCCTCAGAGAAACGGAGGACAGAAGAGGCCCGTGAGTAACTTTGGGATACACATGGTCTGTTCCACCAGCCCTTATTCCTTAGGAAGAGGTTTCAATGCTCCCTGCTTTTTAACACTAAGAAGGCTCTCTATTAACACATCCTTCCCCTTAAATGTTTATAATGATGACAAATCGAGCTTGTAGAAGCTCACATTAGCAGGCACTGAATTTCATTCTAGAATTGAGTCCTGTTCATTGGTTCTATTTGTATAACAGAAGACACACTGTGCTTTGATCTCTCAAAAACCAACTCTTTCTTCACTGGTTCATGTGCCCCCAACTCTACTAACAGGATTATTAAAAACACACACATGTGCACCCATGCACACACACACACACACACACATTTCAAATAAAATCATCTCACAGAAATCACAAGTGGCAGAGAATTATTTCTTCAGAAATATTCAGTAGGGTTTTCTTAAGGTATAAACCATTCTCCAAAAGCTAGTATTTAGAAAATAAAATGAGTACAGGGAGAGAATAACCACATTTATTTCTGTCAGGTAAAGTGGGAGGCCTACATCTGTGGTAGGTGTAGAGGTGGCAGCACTGGTGAGAGCAAATTTTTTTGAAGACTGACAAATTCCCTAAGCAAATGAGAAATCTGACTGTACTCTCAGAAAAAGAAAAAGAAAAAAATCCATCATTGGCTTTAACTAAGGGGACATGCCCACTTGCCGGGTTTATGCCCTAGCCAGGCAACTTAAAACTCCGCCTGAGGTCTTTAGGTTGCATGATGATAGCATAACTTTCTTGTCCCCCTCCAAAACTATAATTTAATTAATTCCATTCATCCATCCTGATGAGGAAGCAAGCCTGATTTCCCCCTGTTTTACAGGGAATACTGGGAATCAAAGAGGTTAAACACAGTGAGCCAGGGGTCAACCTATGTCCATCACTTGCTTCAACACCCAGCTCAAAACTCACCTTCTTCTGAGAAGCCATTAGCCCAACCCTTCTCTTCCGAGCAGACTGCTACTCCAGAACTGCACTGCGCCTCTCCATTCTGTCTGTACCATAATTGTTTGTTATCAGCATTGATCTGTGATCAGTCTGCTTGTGCTCTTTCCCTCCAACTAGATTGTAAGCTCTGCACGGGCACAGTTTGTCCTGTCTTTCCTTTGTGAACCACCACATGGTTAATAAATGTCTAACCAAGCTTAAGAATCGACACTTAATCTTTTCCTCCTCCCTGGAACTCATTGTCTCTAGGGATGGAGTAGAACATTTGGTCAGATATGCCAGAGAGTGTGTGAGCCTTGTTGAATAGGAAATCGATAATTAATAGCAATTTCCTTGGTATGTTTTACTTCCTTCAGCAAATGTGCTGAGCCCCCTAACCATGCTGTTTCTGATCTCCACATTCAAAGGTGTATGTGTCTAAATATTTGCTGACAGTGAGTCACCTCAGCCAGTTTTACTGGCCCCTATGTGGCATTGCCACCTGATATAACTTGTCTTTTGTCTCCTGCACAGTCCCCGAAGTCACCCCAGCTAACGTCAGTGGTGGTGGAGGCAGCAAATCTGAACTGGTTATAACCTGGGAGGTAAATGAATCATAGAACAAAAGGGACATACATTTGCCTAGATACTTTTTTATTTTGCTCTGTGTTAAACATGGCCAGGAAGTCACCTCCTCTGTTTTTAACAGCTAAAATTCATTTGAGCACAAACACTTCCTCTCTCATAGCTAATGGTTAGTGGGAAATGAAGATGTTTGCCCATCAATTTTCAAGGCAAGTTTTAATTTTACTCATCACAGGAATAGCAATCATAAAAGGGAAGACAACACAAATTAAAAAAATAAAATAAAATAAAATAAAGATGACTGGTTCAGGGAAAACCAGTTTTTCTTTTCTTTCTGAATTGCTGCATGACAAATTGATTTAAAACGTCTGCCAGCAGTCGATTCAGTGTACCAGCACAATCCTGGCAGTTGGCTTTGCTGTCAGATTGAGGTATTTTTTTAAAGAACCTGGAGGAAGGTTATAGTCACCAGTTTATTAAAAGTTGATTTTGAGAGGATGTGAGAGCTTCAGAAGGGGTCCTTCATGTTTTTGAAAGATTCTAGACAATGGCCCCAGAAATTAAAACCTCACATTCACCCAAAGCCCCAGCAGCTAAAGAAATCCCTCACCTGCTTCCTCTGAACTCTTCCATTCTGAGAGGGAAGCTTTCGCCTGGGCCAAGATGGTCTTCATTCTTTCAGTGAGATCTTTTGTCTATTTGGCACTGAGAGAAGATTAGTGTTAGATGGTACATGTTGGAAGAGTTGATTTTTAAATCAACTGTCTGGTGTTTTTCACAGTCGCTTCCACCTGTTTCAGAGTTGGGTCTGCCCTATCAGAGCCAAGCTCTCCACTGCAGATTTTCATTTGATTTTTTAAGCAAAAGCCCAATACTTCATGAATATTTATAATAGATTGATGGCCAAATTTAAGAGACGCTTGGCAAATTCCAAAATAACACTGAGGATGTAGACAATGTGTCTCGAGGGGGGTACAGTTCTGGTATTTCAATCAAACACACGTGATTTCTGAGAACTGCGTCCCTTCTTTCCCAGACGGTCCCTGAAGAATTACAGAATGGTAGGGGCTTTGGTTACGTGGTAGCCTTCCGACCATATGGCAAAATGATATGGATGTTGACAGTGCTGGCCTCAGCTGACGCCTCCAGATATGTGTTCAGAAATGAGAGCGTGCGCCCCTTTTCTCCCTTTGAGGTTAAAGTTGGCGTCTTCAACAACAAAGGAGAAGGCCCTTTCAGTCCCACCACAGTGGTGTATTCCGCTGAAGAAGGTATGGTTTATGTTACCCAGATAATTGACATTTCTTACATTCTCAAATGGTATTCCTTTTATGATTTGCAATCAATTTTGAATTGGGGGTATATAGACAATTTAGGATATACAATACATTTAAATTGAAGGCATATACTAATTTGAGAAAAATACATTGTGAAATAGAATTGGTTCCTTATCTACTATGCAACTCTTGAATATGGTACTTTAAAACACATAGCTATCCATTATTGATTTCATTGGTAAGGAACCTGAGTGTGATAGATATAAGATCTTCATATCTTTGTTAATAGTTTAAGATTTATCTTTTATCCCTTTAAGTGAATATTGAAATAGAAAGTTCCATTCTCCTTTCCCACTTACATTTTTAAACATAGTACTGTATTTTGAACTTACTCTTATGTATTAAAGAAAAGAATAAACATGAAGCTGTGTGAGTGTGCTCCTTATCATCTCCTCTGTCATAATGTTTAAGGGTTTTGGCACATTATTTCCACTGTTGTGCTATCCCTGCTGTCAGGCTGCCTCTCATACAGACCTCATTAACCTTGCTGTGTGTTATTTTGAAGATGATGCTCAGAATGAGACAACACTAAAATATCTGAAGGTTGAGGTGTTAGTTTGGAGTCAGTGAAGATGCAATAAATTCTTTTCCACCAACAGAGAAATGATCTCTTAGATCCAACAGTCTTCCATGACTCTCCCCTGCTTCTCTGTCTGCCTCAATGCGGACTGTTCTTCCTTGCATACATACTTCGTATTCCAGCTGTATTCAAATCTGGACAAAATCTTCAGCCCCTTTGCATGTGCCTTCTTTTCTCTTATTCCCTGTCTTGTTTCCATGTAAATTCCTGGCCCTCCTTCCCACCTCAAATTGAAAAACCAGGCCTTCTGTGAAACCCCTTGCCAGGTGGGTGCAGTGCTTATTTTTCTCTTAAGTTTATCTGGCATCATTTACAGTCATAGTATTGATAGTAGTTTTACATTCCTCTATTAAAAGTCTCCTCCTACTTTATTATAAATTTTGAGTATCAGTTGTACATTCTCTCTGATTTTTTTTTTTTGTCTTTCTGAGACAGGGTCTCACTATGCTGTTCAGCTAGCCTTGAGCTCACTTTGTAGCCCAGGCTGGTCTCAAAATCACAACAATCCTCCTGCCTCAGTCTCCACACTCAGCTCTCTGATGCATTTTCTGAAGATGAGTCATTTTCACCTGAATCACCAGTGTCTAACAACATTTAATAAATGCTGAGTTAAAACATAAATAGAATTTTATAGTGCTATGAGTGGGTAGAGGTCTGTTTGTCCAGCATTTCTTGGAATGTGATGCGCATTCCAGGGGAGTGCAGATGTTGACTATAAATGATACCAGATGAACCTTGAAAATTATGGAATAATATGAATCAATAAAACATATATAAAACTATGTAAAATATGTATCCATTCAATGCAATATTTCATGAATATTATTTATTACAATATGGCTAAACTAGATTTTTCATTAAGAAAGATCATCATAGGGCCAGGGATTTAGCTCAGCACCTCAAGCACTTTCCTGGTAAGTGTGAGGTTGTGAGTTCGATTCCCCAGTACCAAAAAAAAAAAAGATCATCAAAAGAAAAATTTTATGTACACATGGTACACAGCTGTGGCAGAAGTCTGGTAAAAATAACTGAAAATTGGGAAACAACCAAATCAGCTATTTTTTGTAGCTGGGGATGCTGAGACCCACAGAGTGTAAATGAGTTGCCCAAGATGACAGACCTTACAGCCTGGAACTAAAATGCCATGCAGGTTTCTTGAGCCTTAGTCAAGTTAGTTGACTGTCCTTTTTCCTCTTCTCTCTCATTTTCATAATCCAGTGATTAGAACTATTATCTATGTTGAATGCTAATTAAGAAAGATCTATGTTAAAGGAACTTCTGGCTTTGAAGACTTGGTACTTAAATTTAAGTAGTCTTGGACTACTTTAATTTCATGTGCCTCCAAATTTAGAAACCAAAGACTTTGAACAAGTCTCTGACTACCACTACCTACCAGATGTTAATCATTGCTCCTCTGTAAAATGAGGGTTTGCCTCAGAATCTTTAAGGATGATTCTGTAACCATGGATTCTTTGCACCTTATAGTGCTGTATCTAGAAGTGCATCTTGTTCAGCTAATAGAGTAATATTATAATAATATTTTAATTATAATAATGTTTCCTTATTCATCTGCAGAACCCACTAAGCCACCAGCCAGCATCTTTGCCAGAAGTCTTTCTGCCACAGATATCGAAGTTTTCTGGGCCTCCCCGCTGGGGAAGAATAGAGGACGGATACAAGGTTATGAGGTAAACAAGAAATATGTGCTTCAGATCCATGCCCCTCACTCACTTGTGGGACTACCCCATGTCTATGTTAAACTCCAGTAGTATTTTTCAGATTATATACAATTATGAGCATTTATAAGAAGGTTTGAAAAATGAGCTTACATCTAATATAACCAGCCTTAAGGGTGAATGAGAGAAATAACCAACAAGTGTTGTGCCAGTTTACCACCTTACTAAGAAGCTGAGAACAAAAAAATGGCCTTTCCTACTCTGAATAGTTTCTCAGGACATGCAAACCTCTTTCTTCTGAAGGTTCTGTTCATGGATTGATGTAGAAAATTAACTCTGTCATTAGAACATGCATAATAAATTATAACCTGATAACATTTGGAAATAGTCCCAGTGGGTATGACTTCCAAGGCCTTTCTTCTTATTTTCTCAGGTTAAATATTGGAGACATGATGACAAGGAAGAAAATGCTAGAAAAATACGAACGGTGGGAAATCAGACATCAACAAAAATCACCAATTTACAAGGCAGTGCACTGTATCACTTAGCAGTCAAGGCATATAATTCGGCTGGGACAGGCCCCTCCAGTGCGACTGTCAATGTCACAACTAGAAAGCCACGTAAGAAAAACTTAGAAATATTTGGGGTACTCATCAAACATAACCCTAGTTCATTTCCAATCCCCACCTCCCAATTGTCATTTGCATACTGATTGGTATCATTATATGGATTCAAATTCACCTTAATATTTTAACGGAATCTTTCAGAATACCATGGCAAATTCATTGCTCTAGAGAACAGAAAGATAAATGTTTTTCTCCTCACTGGGAAAGGCTACTTCTTTTAGCTATAAATGTTAGGCGACCAACTGAATCTTTTTCCATTTGCAGTGCTGTATCTTGTAAGATTTCAGTGACCTTGAAGGCACATATTAGTGCAATAGCCCATTAAATTGCTTCCACTCTCAAATTCTAGTAAGGAGATATTCCTCAGAATCCATTGAGATTTAATAATCTGTGACTTTGTATATCTTAATTTTTTTTACAGCACCGAGCCAACCTCCCGGAAACATCATATGGAATTCATCGGACTCCAAAATTATCCTGAATTGGGATCAAGTGAAGGCCCTGGATAATGAGTCAGAAGTAAAAGGATACAAAGTGGGTAATTTCTTTTTGCAAAGGCACTTAATCTGGCTGTTAGTGGGGTCAGTTCCCTTACATACATCATATGGTCCATGTTCTCACTTCCCCTCTTTAGGAATCTCTGCTCCAAAGTAATTGATTTAAATTATATAAATGCTCCATAACATCTGGCCAGAATTTAGATAATCACCTGTGTTAGTCAGTTTTCCATTACTGTGACACATACCTGAGATTATCAGCTCATAGGAATAGAACATCTGACTCACAATTTCAGAGGTTTCAATCCAAGGTCAATTGGCCATGTCGCTCTGGGCCTGTGGCAAGACAGCACATCGTGCTGGGGGTTATGTGCAGAAGCAAGCTACTGACTTTAAGGCAGCTGCAAATAAAAGAGAGAAAGAGACCAGGGTCCCATAAACCCCTCTGAGAACACACCTACAGTGACCTAAAAGCTCTCTTTAAGCTCCACCTCTTCAAGATTCTACCATATCCAGCAGCAACACAGGCTAGGAACTAACCCTTGATAGTCAGACCCTTGGGGAACATTTATCTAAGCCATAGCATCACCTGAACTTGGAGACTTAGACATTGTTAGTGAAAAATGTTAAGGACTCTGCTTGGATGTCCAAAAAATTTTTAAGCATTTCTTTTGTCAGGTTGGCTTTTTCTTGCTTCAGTTGTATTTTTGTAATCAGCAATAGTAAACTCCCAATGTTACTAATGGTTAAGCATTTCTGCCTATTTATTTCTATAGCCAGGAAGCTTTATATAATACATATAGAAAAAGAAACAAGATTTTTTTTTAGAAAATTTGTTCACTTAATCCTATGTAAATGCTGGTCTTTGTTTAAAGAGAAAATGAAAATAAAATATATGTATTCTTATTACCACAGTAAAAGAACTTTGAAATATGTTGGCCAGGTTTTAGCTTCCTATCATGACCTAACAAATCATCCCTGAAATGGGCTAACATAGTAACCATGTATCATTTTCATGATTGTGCAATCTGGACTAAGCCAAAATGGGCAGTGTCTAGGGCTGGGATGGCTAAGATGCTTCTTGACTCGTGTCTGGTTTCTCCCTTGGAATGGTTAGAAAAGCTGGAGGCTGACGGACCAAGGATCATGCTCTCCATATACCCTTTTCAATAAGTTATTGGGAATCCGCATAGCGTGGTAAACTCAAGATGACTGAACTTGTGACATGATTTCTGGCTTTGATGGGAGAGAAAGCAGAAATTCCAAGTCCTCTTAGAAGTAAGGGTGAGCAGGTAGGATGGTGCCCACCTGTGATCCTAACACTCTGGGAGGCTGAGGCAGGCAGGAGGATTATAAGTTTGAGCCCAGCCTGGGCTGCTTAGTGACTTAGAAAGACC